>JAJOZX010002505.1:100000-300000 GCA_023014485.1 Bathynomus jamesi
TTATTTTCATTTCAGCCATCTGGTGGTGAAGCTGAAGAGTTCAAGCCAAGGAGGCACCCAAGTGGAGGTTACAGCTTTTTGAAAACCCCCAGATATGCCATGGAACTGATCAGGGGTGATGTTTCTTCCAATCTTGGGGCAAGTCTTGCTAATGCCTTCCTCCTGGACTTACAAGCTATGGACCTGCTTAAGCCTGGCCTTGATGTGAAACAGATAATAGTTGATAAATCGAAAATGGACAGGGAAAAAGCTAGAATGAAAGTGAAAAGTGATGAAAAGCACAATGAGGGTCTGGAAAAGTTAGTCTGTATTGGGGTTGATGGGAAAGTTGACAAGGACACTTTGCTGTACAGAGAAGTTAAGGATGAAAATGGGGAGACTAAGCTGAAGAAAGGAAAGGGACAAGAGCACCATTTGACTTTCACAAAGGAGCCGGGAACTGAAAGTGGAACATATCTTACTCACAGAGTCATCCCAATTAAAGGTGCGACTGGAGTTCTTCTTGGTGAAGAAGTTGCTAGTGTCTTGGAGGAGTTTAACAGTGTTCATACCCTGAAAGCTGTCCTCCTTGACAACACAAATACAAACACTGGCTGGGAGGGAGGCCTTGTAACAGCTCTGGAAAATAAAATTGAGCGGAAATTGCACACCATTGGCTGTTCACTCCATCAGAATGAGCTTCCTTTCAGAGCTGTTTTCAAGCATCTTGATGGCAGTACCAAAAGTCCCACTGCTTTCACTGGTCCGCTGGGAAAACTCTGTGAAATTGACTACCAAGATCTGCCACAAGTGGAATTCACCAAACTCAGTGGCCCCCTGGATGACATGGAATTTGCTGAGGAGACACTGAATGATCTCAGTAGCGACCAGAGGCTTCTTTTGGAGTATGTGCTTGGAATTTCCAGGGGCAAAGTCAACCCAAGATTTGCTGCCTGGAAAATTGGACCATTAAACCATGCAAGATGGTTGACTTTGGCAATTAGATTGATGTGTCTGTGGACCAGAGGTGCTTACCCTCCAGAACTACAGGATAAGCTTTACCAGGCCATCAAGTTCATTGTGGAAGTGTATGCAGTCAGTTGGTTTGAGATCAAAAGGGACAGCAAGTTCCACAATCAGCAGCTGTACATCTTCAACATGATCCAGAGGATCAAGCAGCAGTCTGAAGAAATCCAGGGTGTTGCTTTCAAGAACCTGAAGTACAATGCTTTTGCCTTGCTGCCCGAGAATGTGCTGTACTCCATGATGAAGTCTGATGACTTGGAAGTGAGAGAAGCTGCTCTCAAGAAAATTCTGTCCATCAGGTAAGCATTTATTAATTTAAAAAATGTGAAAAAAAAAATTTGATTATGGGGATTTATTTAATAAAAAAAAGGCCCGAGTTCTATAAATCCCCATAATCGAATTTTTTTTCACATTTTCTTATCCCAATTCCCCCCTCCCCTCTGATAATGGAAATAATCTTACCTTCTTTCTGAAAAAAAATTCGATTATGGGGATTTATAGAACTCGGGTTTTTTTTTTTTTAATTTAAGTTAATTAAATCAGCAATTCTGAGACTAATAGGGATTAAATCTTAAACTGGAATAAAAAATAAATTAATTATTATTCTTTCAGAAGTGGGAAGCCAGCCAAGAAGAGGCTGAAGAAGATCACAGCCATCAACATTGAAGCTACCCACTGGTCAGAACTAATCAACCTTTCTCAAAGTGGCATCTGTGAACCTGCTCTCACAGAAGACTTTTCTGACCAGGAGCTTCAAGAAGCATTGCTGAATGGCACCAAGCTGGAGCTGCCTGATCTGCCTTCACATTCTCAGAGTGTTGAAAGGGCCGTGAAGCTGACATCTGAAGCTTCCCATACTGTTTATGGACTCGAATCAAGGCACAAACACATTCTGGCCAAAGCCCTAAGCCGCCAGATGAGGCCTTCCTTTGCTTCTAAGGGCTCTTACAGTGAAAATTATGATGATCTTGGGATCTAAATGTGTCTATTTGACTCTGTACATGTTTTTTTTACTTTTTTTCAATAAAATTGTAACTTTTTTCAGGATTTTTTTATGAAAATAGCATGATTTTTTCGGCCGAAAATTGCGAAAATGCGATATTTTTCGGTACGATTTTTTGACGATTTTTGAAACGGTTTCCTCAAAAAACGGTTAAAGCTAGGGATCTGAAATTTTTGTCAGTTATTATCATATTAAGCCCTGACTATCTCGACTAGTCCAAAGTCGATATCTAAAAAAATGCGGAAAATCAACCTACCTTAATATATATATATATAATATATATATATTATATATATATATACAGGGCTATTGAAAATGATTCACCTGATTTCAAATGAGAATATTTTTTAATGTTACAAATACAGAGTGATTTGTGATACATCAACCAAAAGAAAAACTGTCCAAATTTTGTCTCTCACCTCATAAATGCTCTATGTGACTTCTCCTAGTTACACGAGCAACGTCGACACGATAGTCGAATTCCTCCCATACTCGCTCCAGCATGTCCGTTGTCACTGACTCTACGGCAGTAACAATGCGAGTTCGGAGCTCGAACTGCCGATACCACCGACGGATGCTCTGAGCTCCCGGTGGATCTGTTCTGTAACGTCGACGAAACTCACGCTGTACTGTCACTACCGATTTACTTCGTGTTAGTAATCATTCATTAACGAATATATTTCATTTATTGAATGTATTCATTACTATATTATTTGATTAAACCAAGGCTCGTGCACGTGACTTGCCTTGTTTGTTTCCCGAATCTATTACTAAACGAGGTTTCATAAGGTTGAAATTCCCTTGGTTTGCCTCTTTTGGTTTTCAAATCTATCAGAAACGAGGTTTCATAAGGTTCATTTTCCCTTCCTTCGGGGGATCAAGTAGAGTGTGGTCACCCACCTTGGGAAAAAGGAAAAACGGAAAGAAAAAAGTCGGTCGAATAGCGGACAGATAAGTTTTATTAATACGTTTTCTTTTACAGATCTTTCGTCGGTAGCTTAATTATATATTCATTTAGTATAAATTTGTGTTACAAGAACCTGTTTCTGCGTTTCAGGAACATTTTGCTTTTTGTTTTTTGTTTTTTAACTAATTAAGAACATGGCACCCACGTCAAGTACTTGCAGTCGCTGTAAAGGGAAATTTGCCGCTTATGCGTTTACAATGGCTAATAATAATGAACAGTTAGTTTGCAGGTGATGCTCAAGCATGGAAGTCCTGAGGAACGAGTTAGAACGTGAGAGGGAGGCCAGAGTGAGGCTTGAAGAAAGCGTGATGCTCCTGGCGGTAAAATTAGAATCCCTTGAGACTCCAGTTACGACCCCTCCTGCCTCAGTTTCTACTAATAATATAAATAGTATTAATAGCCCTCTCTCTTCCCCTAGTTCCCAACCCTTCGTTCGAGTGCGTAATGAAGCCCCATTGAGAAAACCTAAGACTTGTCTACCAGTAATAACAAGCAATAAGTTTTCTGTTTTAGGTTTCGAAGATGCTGATGAACCGGAAATACGACTCGTTGGCGATTCCATTGCTCGACGGCACCCTTGCTACTCTGGTGCAAGGGTGGAGGATATAACTAATAGTGTTGACCATTTTACAGACGGTACCGACGAGGACACAACGTATGTTATTCATGTCGGTACTAATAACGTTTTAAATTCTAGATCGGAAGAACTGCTGGCTAGGTACAAGGACTTACTAGAGCGATTAAAGGAAAAAAATAATAAGATTGTTTTAACAGGTATACTTCCTCGAATTATCCAACGTAGCGATTTCTACAGCAAGGCGACCTATATCAACAATAACCTAAAGTCTCTTTGCCAACAGGAAGAAGTGCATTTTGCGAATTTTTGGAACAGTTTCTACGGCAGGAGGGACTTGTTCCTCGGAGATGGACTTCGTCTTAATGACGTTGGAGCTGCGCGTTTAGGAAGACTATTTCATAATACTATCTCTTCTTTTCAGGCTGCCATAACTCGAACGGTCCCAGCGTAATTTCCACAAATTTTCACTGCGCTCGCGAAGGTGTCACAATTACAAACAATTTGAAGGTTCTATCCTTAAATGCTCGTAGCCTACGAAATAAAATAAACGAATTTTTTTTAATTGCTTATAAAGACTATGATTTAATTGCGATAAATGAATCGTGGCTTAGTACTGAAACACGTGACTTTGTAGGGGAGTATCAAATTAGAGGTTATAGACTTTTTGTTAAAAACAGAATATATAGGCGAGGAGGCGGTGTTATGTTGTATATCAAAGATAATATTGCGAATGTTATAGAGGTAAAGCACACAATTCCAGAACCGATAGATTCGACTATAGCAGACCTTAAATTGAACGATTTCAAACTTGTTGTTGCGGTTATATATAGGCCCCCTAATCAAACAGCTGATACGGACGAAGCGTTATATCGTGAACTAAAGAGAATAATAGGTAGTGAGCAGGCTTTAGTTATGGGTGACTTTAATTGCGCAACGTGAATTACGATACAATGCAGGGAGACGCGGAAGGTAATCGTTTAGTTAATTTTCTCGAGGATAGCTTTCTTATTCAAAAGGTTGGGGAACCAACGAGGGTGGACAGTATTTTAGATTTAGTAATAACTACGGATGATAGGCTAATTACTGATCTTCAAGTAATAGAACCGTTAAGCAATAGCGATCACAAAATGGTAGAGTTTGTCCTCTCAGTAAGTCACTGGAAACCAGCTAACTCGACTAAAATTCCTAACTTCCAGCACGCAGACTTTTGTAAATTTCGAAATAAATTGTCACACGTCAATTGGGAAAATGTAATGGGGATTTCCAACGCAAAACTAATGTGGGAATCGTTTGAAACAGTATTTAGGACTATAAATGAGGTATGTATACCGCACAAAATTAAGCGTGCGAAAGTAAACAACAAGCCCTTGTGGTTTACTTCTAGAGTAGGATATATTATAAAGAGTAGAGATAGGGCTTATAGGCTACATCAGTGCGATAAAGACAATTTGTGGTTACGAAGCAACTACATATCTCTAAGGCGTGAAGCGAAAAGTGTAATAAAAAAGTCTAAGCGCGATTATCTCCATAGCTCGTGACGGTAAAGAAAACCCCAAGCGATTCTTTCAATACGTCAACAATAGAAATCCAGTAAAAAGTGTCTTGGAGCCGTTGAAAAATGTTAACGGAGATCTAGTTTCTGAAAACAAGGAAATGGCTACCTTGCTAAACGAATTTTTTATGTCAGTTTTTACTATAGAAGATGTAACGAATATCCCCAGGGTCATAGACATAATACCTTTTGATAATGGTAATATTTTGGATAATATTGTGGTTAGTGAAGGGAAAGTAATGCGTTATATTGATAAAAAAAAATGCGTAAATCACCGGGACCGGATTCCAAAAATCCCATACAACTAAAAGAATTAAAAGATAGCATTGTTGTGCCGTTAACAAAGATTTTTAATGCGTCTATTTCTGAGGGGTGTGTACCAGATAATTTCAAGTTAGCAAACGTAACACCTATCTTTAAGAAAGGCGATAAAGGTGCGGCGGGAAATTATAGGCCAATCAGTTTAACGTCTGTTGTAGGTAAGCTACTGGAATCAATAATTAGGGATCGTATAGTCGAACACTTAGAATTGCATAACTTAGAAATACTCAGCACGGTTTTAGGCGAAACAAATATTGCTTAACTAATCTTTTAGAATTTTTTCAAAGTGTGGTTGACGTTTACGATAGTCATCGGGCGGTTGATGTAGTGTATTTAGATTTTCAAAAAGCGTTTGACACCGTACCGCACAAAAGACTCATTGAAAAAACTAAGGCTCATGGAATCAGGGGTGTAGTAAAAATTGGATAGAAGAGTGGTTGCGAGGTAGGAAACAGAGGGTGATCGTTGATGGAGCGGAGTCGTGTTGGGCTAATGTAGCGAGTGGCGTTCCTCAGGGTTTTGTATTGGGCCCCTTGCTTTTTCTTATATATATTAACGATTTAGATGTCGGCCTAGTCAGTACAGTTTCAAAGTTTGCGGATGACACAAAGTTGGGTGGTAGGGCGATTAATGACGAAGATAGAGGTAAAATCCAGGAAGATCTGAATAAAATCGTTCATTGGTCAGTCACATGGCAAATGAGATTTAACGTCGATAAGTGCAAAATTTTACATATAGGTTCGCGTAACGGTAATTTTGCGTATAGTATGTCAGGGAAGGAGTTAGCAAGCGTAGAGCAGGAAAAAGATTTAGGAGTTATAGTCACTGGTGATTTAAAATTAGCGAAACAAAGTACAGCAGCGGTCAATAAAGCGAACAAAGTGTTAGGTTTTATAGCTCGGAATTTTGAGTACAAATCGCGCGATATTATACTTCCTCTTTATAAATCATTAGTTAGACCCCATTTGGAGTACGCGATCCAATTTTGGAATGCGCATATGCGAAAAGATATAGACAAACTCGAAAGAGTTCAAAGACGAGCAACTAAGATGATTCCGTCGCTTAAGGCTTAAGGAGTTAAAATTGACTACACTCGAGACTAGAAGGCTAAGGGGTGATCTAATCCAGGTTTTCAAAATTATGAATGGGTTCGATAACGTAGATAGAGATAGCTTTTTCGAAATATCTCAATATAATAGGACTAGAAATAACAGGTGTAAGTTGACAAGTAAAAGGTTCGAGACAGCAGTTGCCAAAAACTTTTTTACGCATAGAATAGTAAATAGCTGGAATAGTTTGCCGTTAGAAGTAATTAGTAGCACTTTCTATAAACATGCTTAAAAATCGATTAGACGCATATGTTGATAGATTGGGTATAGTTTAAGGTAGTAAAATTAAGGCTTTGTGGTACGGAACCCACGTAAAATTGTAGGTCCCCTCCGCCACCACGGAGGACACGCACAATACACAATTACAAACACAGTTAGGTAGACCAGCCATGAGCCGCACACGTAACAGAAATTGTCGGGTGATTTTTACACTTTCGAGGCATGATGATCGGTGAGTGAGTTGATGTAAATCACCTAAAAAAATAAAATGTGTAAGTGGGCGACACAAAACAACACACAACTAGACATGTGACTGTTAAGCCAAAGAATAAAAGGGTGTACATGTGCAACGTTTGTAAATTTGTGGCCAGCAACTGCTCTCACCTAAAATGCCAAGTTGAAACGACAAAATGCCTAAGTTGAAACGACAAAATGCCATACATGAGGGTACAGAAACAATAAAGCAAAAACTTTCACCTAAGCTGCAACGACAAAATATTCCGCTACATGTATAAAGGACGCATATTATATATTGTATATATAGTATTATATATTATATTATATATAATTATATGCATATTATATATATTATATATAGTATTATATTATATATACAGAATATATATATTATATATATATTATGATCGGTCTCATCTCGAAAACTAGACGTGCTAATGGAAAACCGAAAACAGATTTGGAATCAGCGTCCCAACAGCTCACCCATAATTATATCTGATGAAAAATACTTGTTGGCCAGTGTTATTAATGGAGTGTGCGCGATTACATTTTCTTCAGTTACAATTATATATGATGATTTTGTCAAGTTAGCAAAAACTTATTTGCACACATCCATTTACAGACATGATCAAATTGCCTGTTCACTTCGTTCATTAGGGAGTTGATATCGTGGGGTGTAGAAGTGTGTCGTATCGTCTGCATACTGAATACAGTTTAATGTTGTTGATCGATAAAAATCATTTACATGCATTTAGCAAAATAAGGGTCAGTAGTACAGGCGAAAAATGGGATAGTGCAATGCAATGTTGCAAATGTTGCAAAGGGGGGATGTTGCAATAGGTTATGTGACAAAGGGGTAGATGTCTTGCAACAAGTCACTGCTTCAAAGGGGGAGGGGTTATCCCCCAAGCTACAATGACAGGGGGAGGGATCTTTGGGGGGAGAAGGGAGGATGACCTCCCCTAAAGGGGGTAACCTTAACCTAAGAGAGAGAGAGAGAAAGGAAAAGGGTCTTTGGGGGAGAATCTGGGATGTCCTCACCCCCCCAAAGGAAACCCTAACCTAAGCCTTAACCTAAGAAGGAGAGAGGAGATAGTTCTTTATTCCACCGGTGACCGTCGCATAATGAGCGTCCAGGGGCCCAGCATCTGTTATATAGGGGGTCTGGAGTTGCCAGATACCACTTTTTATTATATGGAGGGGTTACCAGAGAGCACTATTTTAATTATTTATTTATATAAGGAGAGTTGCCAGATACCACCATTTTAATTATTTATTTATAGATGAGTTTCCAGAGACGCCTATATAATTTAATTATATGCAGGGTTACCATTCAGCACCATTTGTTATTTATTTATTTATTAAAGGCAAGAGAGAGGGAGGCGTTCTCCTTAATTATTTATTTAATTAATAATAAAAGAAAAATGCCTGCAAAATTACAGTACACACTTTTATATATAAAAGAAAACCAATAATTATTTTAACTAACGTCTCCGAAAGTGTCTACTTACTTTTGTCATTCCTCTGTGTCTTCTCAATACAGTTAACTAAGCGAAAGCTTTACACTGCCTACAAGAGACAAGAAAACGTTCTCCATAATTGCTCGAATCATTACAATACATTTAGACGCAAACGAATCCCAATATTTAAAAGAAATACACTTGACAATTAATCCATGGCTTAGCAAAAAAATTAAATAAAACCCCAATATTAATAAAAAAAGAAATACACAGGATTTTTTATATTGTACATTATTCCAATAACGTAATCTATAAGAATAATATTTAATTTACCTATAATTCGAGACCTGAATCGCTTCCATTTACTTTTGACAATCCTTTCTATATACCTTCCCTATTTTTTATAAAGAAAATTCCACGAAATCAAGAAGAGGAATCTTTTATTCATTTATTTTCAATTAAAATTAATTCGTACTTTCATGCTAGTATGTTTAATTAACAATAAAAGAAAAATGCACACAAAATAACAATACACACTTTAAACGCTGTATATAAGTGTATATATATATATATATATATATGTATAGAAAACGACGTAGGTATAGAGGAGTGTTCTGCACACGAAGAGAAATAACGAACAAATGAAAAATGAGGTGACCGCCCGGGAATCGAACCCAGGATCTTCCGATTGCCGGTCAGATATGCTACCACTACACCACGGCCTCGATCAGTCAGAAGTCGTAATTCTCCTACATAGGGCAGAAACCAATGCCTTGAGAGGGCACCCTCGCAAATCGTGAATATGTACATTTAACTGCAATGACCACGCAGTATATTAATGTATAGAAACGACGTAAGTATAGAGGAGTGTTCTGCACACGAGGAAGAGAAATAACGAACAATGAAAAATGAGGTGACCGCCCGGGAATCGAACCCAGGATCTTCCGATTGCCGGTCAGATATGCTACCACTACACGGGCCTCGATCAGTCAGAAGTCGTAATTCTCCTACATAGGGCAGAAACCAATGCCTTGAGAGGGCACCCTCGCAAATCGTGAATATGTACATTTAACTGCAATGACCACGCAGTATATTAATGTATAGAAACGACGTAAGTATAGAGGAGTGTTCTGCACACGAGGAAGAGAAATAACGAACAAATGAAAAATGAGGTGACCGCCCGGGAATCGAACCCAGGATCTTCCGATTGCCGGTCAGATATGCTACCACTACACCACGGGCCTCGATCAGTCAGAAGTCATAATTCTCCTACATAGGGCAGTTAAATGTACATATTCACGATTGCGAGGGTGCCCTCTCAAGGCATTGGTTTCTGCCCTATGTAGGAGAATTACGACTTCTGACTGATCGAGGCCCGTGGTGTAGTGGTAGCATATCTGACCGGCAATCGGAAGATCCTGGGTTCGATTCCCGGGCGGTCACCTCATTTTTCATTTGTTCGTTATTTCTCTTCCTCGTGTGCAGAACACTCCTCTATACTTACGTCGTTTCTATACATTAATATACTGCGTGGTCATTGCAGTTAAATGTACATATTCACGATTTGCGAGGGTGCCCTCTCAAGGCATTGGTTTCTGCCTTATGTAGGAGAATTACGACTTCTGACTGATCGAGGCCCGTGGTGTAGTGGTAGCATATCTGACCGGCAATCGGAAGATCCTGGGTTCGATTCCCGGGCGGTCACCTCATTTTTCATTTGTTCGTTATTTCTCTTCCTCGTATGCAGAACACTCCTCTATACTTACGTCGTTTCTATACATTAATATACTGCGTGGTCATTGCAGTTATATATATATATATATATATATATATATATAATTACCAACTGTGATGGATTCCGTACCATGTTTCCATGTTATACTGTAGGTCTAAGGTGGAGTGAAAGACATAGAGTATTGATTTTAACCCCAAATTAATTGTTATTTTTTTATAAAGAAAATTCGGCGAAATCAAAGAGGAATCCTTTATTCATTTATTTTCAAATTAATTTCAATTAAAATTAATTCGTACTTTCATGGTAGTATATTAAATTTGACAATAAACATTATAAGTATTCTCATAGAATAAAATTTTAACAGTGTCTACATACTTTTGTCAAACCTTTTTTTGAAAGCATTTCTGGACAAAAATGTACATAGAGGTAAACTCGGCATACAAAAGAAACAACTGATTTGCCCGAGCAGGGCCGTTCCCTGGCATAAGCAGACTAAGCGGCCGCTTAGGGCCCCGCTGCTACTATGGGGCCCCTAGACAGGCTCCCAGGTCATAGCTCAGTGGGCAAGAATAGGTATATAGCTGAAATTATTATTATTATTATTATTATTATTATTATTGTCGTATTAATTAAAGTTTTTGTATGAGACAAATGTGTTATAACGGAGACAAACGAAACATTTTGGTCGTTATGTGTAAATAACTATTGTGAGATCTTATTTCTCCATCTAGGACGTTTTGGCGCAGACATTTTGGCGCTGGACGTTTTGGCGCCGCCGTTTGGGCGCGGAGCCGGTTTGGCGCCGCCGTTAATTAGTATTAAGTAGTAATACTTGGTTATTAACCTGAAGTGCTGTCTGTCTTTTCAGATAAGTGTGTTGTTGCCCTTAATAGCATAAATGTCTGAAAATATATCAAGTAAGAAAGGGAAACAGAAGTTTTCACATAATGGATATTTGTATGTGTTTGATAAATGTAGCAAGCGCGACCCTTCGTTACTTTTTTGGCGGTGCGAGCAAAAGAGTCAGTGTATTATAAGGTGTATATATAATATGGGTACTTTTCCCCTTATCTGCCCCATTGACGATTGGTTAGGTTCAGTCATGATATTTTCGTTAAAACTAACAAAAATATCACAACTTAACCTAACCAATCGTCACTGCCCGGTTAGGTCAACTGTACGCCCTTGACGATTGGTTAGGTTAAGTCGTGATATTTTCGTTAGTTTTAACAAAAATATCACGACTTAACCTAACCAATCGTCAAGGGGGCAGATAAGGGAAAAGTACCCATATTATATATACACCTTATAATACACTGACTCTTTTGCTCGCACCGCCAAAAAAGTAACGAAGGGTCGCGCTTGCTACATTTATCAAACACATACAAATATCCATTATGTGAAAACTTCTGTTTCCCTTTCTTACTTGATATATTTTCAGACATTTATGCTATTAAGGGCAACAACACAACTTACCTGAAAAGACAGATAGCACTTCATGTTAGTAACCAAGTATTACTACTTAATACTTAATACTAATTAACGGCGGCGCCAAACCGGCTCCGCGCCCAAATGGCGGCGCCAAAACGTCCCATTCCGCTTATTTCTATATTATTTAACTTTATTCTTACTATATGCTTATACTTTCCTAAATGCTTAATTTTTCTAGTATTGTAAAACACTATTTCACTAATTTACTAATTTAAGAGATTTTGTAACACTTTAAAACCTAGGATTATTTTCGTTATGTTTTCAAGTTTATTAATTCTTTTCTCATCTTTTTCAGATAATGTGAATTTTGTTGGTTAAAACCTAAATGGTCTGATTATTTGAATTTATTTGATTAACGTTACAATTATAACAATTATTATTATTATTATTATTATTATCATCATGATTATTATTATTTAGCAGATTAGTTGTGGTCAACTAGATGTGACTTCGTGCATCTTGGAAAATGAAACATTATCCATCAGGAGCTGAAAAATGGAAAAAGAAGAAAATAGAGGAGGAGAAGCCTTCCAGTAGCACAGGTGAGATGTGCCACTTGTATATTCTTATGATTACAGTTCAGGCAACTAGGTTAGGTAGACCATCAAGCTAGGCAAGTGCTCAGGAATCGTGTAGAGTAAGCTAGTCTCTGTAATATTTATAATATTTCGAAATGTGAAATTTAATGGATCACATCACCTCAAATTCTGTTCACACAGATCAATTATCAAACAAGATAAGAAAGAGTATTTTAGCAAAAATTAACAGAATATGTAATGTTATGTTCTTCTCAGGAGCACTACTGAAATATTTGGAAAAGCCATCCTCAGCAAAGCCTGATGAGCATCATGAGCCAACAGCAGGACCATCCTCTATGCAACCTCAAACACCAGTAGAGGTAGAGCCTTATGAAGCAACAAGTGGCCCATCTTCTGTTCAGCTTCAAACACCACACACACGCATTTCTACTGAGCAATAAGAACCAAGATCTGCTCCACCGCTTGATCCGTATGACTGGCCAGTTGTCCTGTCAGAGGCCTTGAAGACAGATTTGGTGTCTCGAGGACCACTTCAAATCAGTCCAGATTTCACATTTCCCCATTAATTAATGGGGAAAAAATAAAGCGAAGCTGGCTGATGTACTCTAGAAGGAATGATGCTCTTTATTGCTTCTGCTACAAGTTGTTTTCAAGGAAGTCGTACAAACTAATTACGGATGGACTTTCAGACTGGATAAACGTTGGTTCGCTTCTGAAAGGCCATGAAAATAGTTCAGAACATGCAGATAACATGGTAACATGGAAGGATCTGGAACTGCGGCTAAAAACTGAGAGGACCATTGACCAAACTGAACTGTCATTAATGGAGGTAGAACGAAGACGCTGGCGAGATGTTCTCACACGTCTTGTAAGTATAATCCAATCACTGGCAGAGAGAAACCTTGCTTTCAGGGGGTCTTCCTCTACATTGTACAATCGAGACAACGGCAACTTCTTGAAGGAGGTTGAGCTGCTTGCCAAATTTGATCCAGTGATGAAACAACACATCAGCAGAGTCGAAAGTGGCCAATATAGTCATTCAAGTTACCTAGGAAACATCATTCAAAATGAGCTCATTGGGTCCATTAGTGGGAAGATCTTGGATGCCATTGTTGCAGAAATAAAACAAGCTAAATATTACTCACTCATTTTAGACTGCACTCCAGACATAAGCCACCAAGAACAGATGTCGATTATTATCAGAACTGTTAAAATGGGTGAAGTACCAGAAATAAAAGAATACTTCTTGGGCTTTCTTGAGGTTTCAGAAAGTACAGGCCTGGGTTTATCAGTTCTGATTCTGAAGAGACTAGATGAACTGAATATTCACTTTGATGACTGCAGAGGACAGTCATATGACAACAGAGCGAACATGAAGGGCAAGAACAAAGGTGTTCAGGCAAGGTTATTAGAGAAGAACTGTCGTGCACTCTATGCTCCATGTGGGGCTCACACTCTGAATTTTGTAGTGGCCGATGCAGCTACAGCTTCCACAGATGCCATCAGCTTCTTTGGCAACGTACAAAAATTGTACAACCTTTTTGCAGCAGCTACACAGAGATGGACAATCCTAAAGAAGCACGTGAACATAACACTCAAGTCTTGGAGTGAAACCAGGTGGGAAAGCCGGCTTAAGAGCATTGAGGTTGTGCGATACCAGAGCCACAACATCAGAGAGGCCCTGTTGGAAGTCACAAACAATGCCACAGATGCCATAGCCAGGACTGAAGCACAAGCACTTGCAGAGGAGGTAGGGTCTTATCGCTTTCAGATTTGCACAGTAGTATGGTATGACATTCTTCATGCAGTTAACCATGTGAGCAAACTTCTGCAGTCTCCTACACAGAGATGGACAATCCTAAAGAAGCACGTGAACACAACACTCAAGTCTTGGAGTGAAACCAGGTGGGAAAGCCGGCTTAAGAGCATTGAGGTTGTGCGATACCAGAGCCACACCATCAGAGAGGCCCTGTTGGAAGTCAGAAACAATGCCACAGATGCCATGGCCAGGACTGAAGCACAAGCACTTGCAGAGGAGGTAGGGTCTTATCGCTTTCAGATTTGCACAGTAGTATGGTATGACATTCTTCATGCAGTTAACCATGTGAGCAAACTTCTGCAGTTTCCTACAATGCAGTTTGATGTGGCAGTCAACCTCCTCACAAAAACAAGAGACTCACTCACCAGCTACAGAAACACAGGTTTTGTTGCAGCACAAGTCGTAGCTAGGGACATATGTGAGGAAATGAATGTGGAGGTTGTGCTGAAGGAGAAGAGGCTCAGATCCACAAAAAAGCACTTTGCTTACGAAGCTCCTGACGAACCATTTACAGAAGCCTTAAAGAGGCTGGAAGTAAAATTTTTCAATGTGGTGGTGGATTGTGCCATCGGGTCAATAAATGAGAGATTCAAAACATTAGATGATGTGAGGGACATATTTGGGGTTCTCCTAAACTTCACCACAATGAACAAGGAAGACTTGTTCTGCAAGTGTGAAAAGCTCTCTAAGATACTGAGCTCTGGAGCTGACTCTAACATTGATGGAAGAGAACTGGCCCTCGAAAGTAAGAACTTGCCGACTTTACCTTCACACAACATGACTGCATTGGAGCTTCTTTCCTTCATTCATCAGAAGCAACTGGAGGAACTATACCCCAATCTCTGGGTTGCACTAAGAATTGCCTGCACTCTACCTGTGACAGTAACGTCAGCCGAGAGGAGCTTCTCTAAGATGAAGCTAATCAAGAACTACCTCAGATCATCAATGGGGCAGGATCACCTCAGTGGCCTTGGCATCATAAGCATCAACCAGGCCGTTGGTAGGGAGATTTCATATGATGATGTTATTGATGATTTCGCCCAGAAAAAATCTAGGAGGCAAAAATTTTGAAGATACAAACTGTTCTGTATAACTGTTAGCTATTTCACGATTGTATCGTAGAGTTAGTAATTGTTTGGTAGTTGATAATTGCATTATTTTTTATACATAGTTCTGTGTTATTTATTCTAGATAATGTATAAGCTAATTTTAAGGAATTTCATGAAGAGTATTTTTTTTGTTTGTCTTCTGAAAGTACATATTTGTTGTTTTGGACATAAATGTTTCATTAAAATTGTTTCATAATTGTTTTTTATTAACACAGCCATTTTTTGTATGTGTGTGCTGAAGTGATGTAGTAAGGCGTGAGTTGGTGGATGGAGGGGTGGGGCCTCAAATGGGTATACTGCTTAGGGCTCCCTAATGGCTAGAAACGGCCCTGTGCCCGAGGCTACTTCAAAACCGCAAAAGATCGTGAATAACGCACTTTCACCGAAAAACTTCGGTCCATCTCCTCTCACTCGTATTATTATTATTGTCATTATTATTATAATGGCTTCTTGCACAATTTTTTTTTAAAGAAAAAGCATCAATATTGGAACTCATTTACCGAGTTGGTTTATGATGGTCGTAAGTAGTCACAGCAAAATTTTTAAAAAATATGAAAAAAGGAATGAAAAGAAAAAAAATATTTATAATTTCTCTTATAAAATCCTCTCGATAAGATCGTGAAGGGGAAATTTGAAAAAAAGAGACAATTCATTTTATTAAATTGAAAAACATAATTGATTCTTTGTGCAGACTTTGGCGGTGAGGCTCTGGTTCGTTCCACCATGCTGGCTCCTGAACCTAACCTGACCTATGGTTCAGACCATAGATTCTCCTTGTACTGTAACGACTTCACGTTGTTCAAATTATACGGCCATTTCTCTAACCAAAATGGGGTAAAAAAATTGAGGATCGAGTAGTATGACCGCAAATAATAATGCAAAATATTGTCGTGATAGAGAATGCAATGTTGCAAATGTTGATCAATGTTGCAAAGGGGTGAGGGATATTGCATGAAGGGGTAGGTTTCAAAATGGGAAAGCTGAGAATAGTATGGGCGCAAATAATAATGCAAATATTTGAAACCATCGTGGTAGAGATTGCAAGTGGCAATTCACTCATACACCTTGAGATGTGAACATCAAATCTACGGAGAGACGATAAATACACCATTAGTCGTGAAGGCGACCAATCAGGACGTTCAAAGCGTGGGTCCGTTATATCGGTGTTACGATTGGTACACAAATTTAACATAGTCCCGCCCAGTTAAATTGACAACCAATCAGCAAACTTACGAACCGCCTATTACTCTTTTGGGGATAATGCATATGAAAGTATTTTCAGCTGAAACTCACAACAGTTATTTTCACCAGTGAATAAACATTCCCTCCGTCATGAATCAAGAAATTTACAGTCTACCGGATTTATATCAAGATGGAGACACTGTAGCGGTGTCTACAATTAATCTTTTTAACGCAGCCGACCGGGACGGATTATTTCCAACGCAATCCGTTGATGATATTTGCAATGACGTTCCTTACGATCCGACGCAAGGGACTGCTGTAGAAAGGTAAGTAATTATGTGCCTGTAATTTTATTTTCTCTAGCCAATTATTTGCGAACTTGTTATTTATTTTAGTATGCCTGTCATTAAGAGAAAGAGCACTGTTCTGGATTATTTCATCATATATATATATATATATATATATATATATATATATATATATATATGGAGGGTTGTAGTAATTCATCTCATCACATTTAAAATGCTTCATTTAAATAGTAGGTATCCGCAATTATAGATTAGTTTACAATTAATATTATACTAAAGTACTGTTTTCATTCGTTGAATCTTTTTTTATAGCAATCCTTTGCAAGTTTTAAATAATTTTATAATTTCCATAATAAATTAAATATTATTCGGCATTTTCTCTTAAAGGAACTTCTCTGAGCGGTTCGAAGATATCTTTACATTGTAATACGCTGCATATGTTTTAAGCAATTGGGTTTTTATTAAAAAAGATTCAGTATGAACTAATTAATTATTCTTTCTCCTTTAAGGTCCGAAGAGGATTTGACTCGTGTTATACAATCTTTTCGTTTTGAAGAAACGCATGTCGTGGACCTCAATACGGAGGAAGAAGGTTTACCGCGCAGTCAACACAGCGATTGTCACATCATTAATGAAATAATGTAAGTTTTTCTTTTTCTCATGTTTCGAGCTTTTTTTCCCGAGTAAGAAGACACAATGTATTTTTAGCAATTTTTAAATGAAAGAAATCATGTTTTTAGTACAATAACCATCTAAAATAAGCTACAGAATACACAAACTAATATTATTGGATGAAATTATATATATAATATATATATATATATATATATATATATATATATATATATATATATGAACAAAACATCATACTATACAAAAAGTGCGCACAATCGGAAAACGGCTTTTTATCTGTCTGCATACCACTTCGTCGTTTCGGAGTGTGACACGGGTCGAATAATTTTTTAAAATTTATAAATTCCTTACCACGTGACATATGCATGAGAAATGAAAGGCAGTACATCCCGCAAGTATTACTAAAATATCCTTTTAGCCGGAAGGGATTCCATACAACTTCGGGGATATGCATCTACTCGAGAAATTTTACAATAACAGGGTCACTCCAGAGCTGAGTCCCGAGTGAATCAAAATAGTACATGCGGTCCCTAATTTTAAAATAGATTGCAAACCAATGAATCCCTTCACTACCAATAATATCTGTGTTCACAATAAGACTACCGCAATCTCCATGTCTCCATGATGTGAATCACAACGGGTTTTGTTCCCTCTTCTTGATCAGCATCCAGATTTAAACATCTCAGGATTCGTGCGGGTGAGCTTTATTTTGACATCCACCCCATTCACAAGTAACTTCTCCTGGAATGTGAAGTCTGTATGCAGGCGTCCAAAACATTCATATATCTTCTTTTTAGAATTTTTAAATTTGTCCTTTATACTACTTTCGTCTTTAGCTTGATAATAGCCCTCGGCACTTAAAAAGGTATCCTTCGCTTCTTTGGAAAAGTTCAGCACATTTTCCATATAGGCAAAAAGGTGATAGTACCCCGTTCCTGCCGATATGGTGATCTGATTTAAATATACATCACACTGGTTGAATATGGAGTATAGAAATTTTGTTTCAGGGTATACAGCATATTTGTCATCGCAGTCCGTTCCATCAGAATAGGCTATACGTAGTTTAGCGTACATGTGCACACAGCTTGGGTCAAAAATGTAAGGGCCTGAGCTGGGTATCACGAATTCTATTGGAGCACTCGGGGAACTAATTGTGTTTAAAAGGGTTAATTGTAATAAAGTTACTGTGCTCAATAGAAACTTGAGTTGGGGCATCAAAGAGGGACCGCTCCGATTTACAACATTGTGAACTACACGGATGGATGAAACGTGCCATGACGAGTTAGAAATAGTGCCTCCTCTCTCGACAAGTAGTAAACAAACTATGATTCATGAGATCAATGTCCTTAGCTTATATCAGTCAAAAAAATGGTGAACCATAGGTTTCATTCGCTTAGAACACTTCTTTTTTTTTATATCCTTTTACGTTTATTACCACGTGGTGGTAATCCCTTCTTCCGGACAGCCCTCTTCTTCCCACCACCACGCATTTTTCTCTTTACATCTTTGACGATTTCGTCCGTGTACGCTTTAAGTGTTTTTTTAGAGCTTCTTTAGGTTTAGCCCCAGCCAATATGTCTGCCGTGTTAAGACCTGATTGTAGCGCTTTCCTCCCGAGGTATCTGGCACCCCTCTTCAGCAAGGGGACAGCCGTACGTAATATGGTTGAAAAATGGATCCAAGTACACTACCACGTTGGTATCTCACACCTCGATAGACTGAAAGGCTTTCAGTCCATTATAACTCAGTGCGTCGAAAGTGCAGCGTCACTGTTAAGCTCCCATCACCGAATGGGAAATTTTTTCCCTCAATCGTTCTTATACAGGGTGTCCCAGAATTAACTATCTATTTCAATGAAATCGGACAAATTTTTTAAAAACACACTTTTATTTATGTTTATCATGTTTAATATGTGTTAAAAATGTATAAATTTCTAAATTTTTGTCATAATTTTATTTTCATAATTTTTCATTATCTGGTCCAATGAAAGACCGTCTGAAGTCATAGAATGGCAAAGAGACTCTCCAAAAGTTAACGTGTGGCTTGGAATGACCAAATCCAAAATTTATGGTGCTCCATTTTGTTGAAACACATTATCAAGAATGCCATCATCAAGAAGCTGTGGTTCGAGAAACTGCTGAAGCATATCAAGGTAGACGGTACCTGTTACAGTTGCTTCCGCAAAGAAGAATGGGCCATAAATTAGATTTGGTCATTCCAAGCCACACGTTAACTTTTGGAGAGTCTCTTTGCCATTCTATGACTTCAGACGGTCTTTCATTGGACCAGATAATGAAAAAATTATGAAAATAAAATTATGAAAAAAATTTAGAAATTTATACATTTTTAACACATATTAAACATGATAAACATAAATAAAAGTGTGTTTTTAAAAAATTTGTCCGATTTCATTGAAATAGATAGTTAATTCTGGGACACCCTGTATATATTGAGATATTGGTTATTAGATTAGCCGCGACATTCACATAATGGGGCCTGTCATATGTAATACTCAAGCTCTTCCCTCTATGGTTGGAAATGTGAGCAAATGCGTAGCAGGTGTGCTTGGGTATTCCCAACAAACTGGTGCTCCACCATATTGCTGTAAATATACCACATGTCTGGGGGTGTATAGCCAGCAAACAATTTCTCCAATTTCATTTCATACATTAGGCTGGACAAGTCATATTGTACCTCGTGAAAGGTATCTCTTTGGAATGCTGATCGATATCGCCCCTCGGTTGTAATTTTGAACAGCCCTTTGTCTTTAATATTTCTGTTAGCCTGTGATTTTAGAATTAGAGTTTGTGCAGGGTTTTCTTTGTTTACGATTTCGTATACTAAATCAGCCGTAAGATTTGTTTTTTAAACTTACGTTTAAGTCTCTCACAACATCCTCAGCTGCACCATAACGGCCCAGACCTAGTGTTACTACTGTACTGTAGTCGTGGCCGGACAGATGACCGACGGACATTTGGCCGATGGACATTTCACCGACGGACATTTGACCGAACGGACATTGAGTCGACGGCTGTTTCGCCGAACGGACGATTCGCCGAACGGACAATTCGCCGAACGGACGATTCGCCGAATGGACTGTCATTAATAAAAAAAAACAAATATAATTTAAATACGAAAATTAGTTGTTAACTTTTATAATTTAAGTCTTGCGTTTGTGCCTTTATACAGGGTGGGGCACGGGAATCAAGTGTTTTTTGAATAGCTAGTAATCGGCCATTAGGAATGGGAGGGGCGTGCGGTAGGTAGCATTCCATTCCTGGGTTCATAGCATTTAACTTTAACTAACACTCACCTTTATCTTTCAGGTGCCATCATGGAGCAGTGGACGTTAGAACACCGCATGTTCGCGTATGATCATTTTGTTAGGAGTGGCGAGTCAGTGACAGCAGTTCAGCGTGCGTTTCGCCGCAGATTCAACATTCATCGAAATGACTCTGTTCCCGCTCGTGACACAATCTTACGTTGGGTTAACAATCTTCGAACAGGAGGCTCAATAATGAAAACAAAACCGAAGGGGCCGCAACGCACTGTGCGTACTCCAGAGAACGTTGAAAGGGTCAGACAAGCGATGTTGCAAAGCCCAGGCCGCTCTGCTCGGAGACATTCAGCTGCACTCGGAATCAGCAATCGTACTGTTAGACGGATTTTGCATGAAGAATTACATTTTCACCCATACAAGTTAGCGATGGTGCAGGAATTGAATGTAAACGATTGCCCCCAACGACTGAATTTTGCACAGGAAATGCTTGCACTTTATGAGCAGAATGAAAACATGATGGTGGTAATGAGTGATGAAGCCCATTTCCACCTTAATGGGGCCGTCAACAATCAAAACTGTCGGTATTGGGCTGCTGAAAATCCGCGACAACTCCATGAAAAACCGCTGCATAGCCCTAAGGTTACAGTTTGGTGCGCGGTGGGAAAGTTTGGCGTCATCGGTCCCTATTTCTTCGAACAAAATGGGGTTACCGTTACCATAACATCTGGGCGTTACATTGAGATGGTGAACACCTTTTTCATCCCTGAGTTACGAAGAAGGCGTATTGCTCGTCGACATTTGTGGTTTCAGCAAGATGGGGCCACGCCACACACCGCCAGAGCGTCAATGGCTGTTCTTCGCCCCCTGTTTCCCAACCATCTCATTTCGAGATTTGGTGACATTGCATGGCCCCCTCGGTCCCCTGACTTGTCCACATGTGACTTCTTTCTATGGGGGTACCTCAAGTCACGTGTCTACGAGGACAAGCCCCGTACATTAGATGCATTGAAGGAAGCGATCCGTCAACAAATCATCCAAATCAACAGAGATCTGCTGGGAAGAGTGGAGGCCAATTTTCGTAAACGCCTTCAACAATGCGTCGACGGCCAAGGACATCATATGCCAGATATAATTTTCGGTACATGATTATTATGACATGAAATGCTATGTTCTTACGAATGTTGTTCTACCAATATATTTTCTTTACAAAAATAAATATAATTTTCCTGATTATTCCAAAAACACTTGGTTCCCGTGCCCCACCCTATAGTTTAAGCTATTCTGAAACGTTTGTTCGTTTGTTGCCGTTTTTAAATCTTAGTAACTTATGTCTTAGGTTTTCGCACTTAAAATTGCAGTCATCCTGGAACTTTTACATTGTTCACTGTTCAGTAACCCACAATGCCTCTTCAATTTATTGATTCAGAGAAAGGCCATAAAAAGTTAGTACACCCTTGACGATTGGTTAGGTTGTCATGATATTTTCGTTAGTTTACTGTTAAAACGCGAAAATATCACGACTTAACCTAACCAATCGTCAT
Organism: Bathynomus jamesi; assembly: GCA_023014485.1. Classification (NCBI taxonomy): domain Eukaryota; kingdom Metazoa; phylum Arthropoda; class Malacostraca; order Isopoda; family Cirolanidae; genus Bathynomus; species Bathynomus jamesi. Next base: position 122,088 of record JAJOZX010002505.1, read on the forward strand.
TTTTTAAAATAATATTAGTAATAGTTTCTCTAGACAAATTGTATCTGTAGACAAATTATTGTAGTTAAATTGTATCTGTAGACAAATTATTGTAGTTAAATTGTATCTGTAGAATAATTGTTGTAGATAAATTGTTGTAGACAAATTGTTGTAGATGAATTGTATCTTTAGACAAATTGTTGTAGACAAATTCGCCGAACACCGTCAAAGTGAATTCCATGGTCTAAAACGAAAGTTTTAAATTATACAATATACACCGATATATATATATATATATATATAAACATTTTATATAGTATTATCGATATAAATTTATTTAAAAAAGTTATCCATGTTTTTACGTCAAGCGTCTATAACTGTCAGTTTAACATAATTTAATATTTTAACAAAATAATTCAATAACATTTAATAATAACCTTTAATAACATGTGTGTGTATTTTGTCATAGAAATATTAATGACAGGTCGTTCGGCGAATCGTCCGTTCGGCGAATCGTCCGTTCGGCGAGTCGTCCGTTCGGAGAAACGTCCGTCGGCAAAATGTCTGTCGGCAAAACGTCCGTCGGCGAATCGACCGAGTGCCACTGTAGTACCGTGCAACCCCAGTCCGGGCGATACGTATAGTTTCATCCCGAGTTACCCCGGCTTTTTCACACTCAGTAATGTCTCTAAGAATCGTAAAAACGGAATCTTTATAATCACTATTTAAAAAGAGGGTGTCCAGCTGAATTTCGCATATCCCCACCTCATACCAATCACGACCCAATTCAATGGGTCGATGGAGTTCTGTTACAAAGTTGGCCAGGGTGTTGTTAGGATGTACAGACAGGAATGCGGAGGACGGTAGTGTGACGTAGAAATGGTTAGGCGCCATGTTGCATACTATTTAAGCTTCATTATTGCATCAGCTTTTATATAGGTGTTGAAGCTTTCTGAGTATCCGAGCCATTTCACCAGGTACATTTTCTCTTTCCTGAACGTTTGCTTCCTAAAAACTTTCAATTTTAAACACATATTTTCCTAAATTAAATGTCACTTTTTGCAACTCCTCTCGGTAAAAGCCTCCTGCGATTTCTTCCCCATTCAAATCTTCAACGTAATACATTATCTCGCCTTTAGGTCTCATAGCCCTAACTTTAAAAACCTCACGTGTCCAGCCTTGCTCAAATACTTTCGCGAATTTATTTCCCTAACGCGACAGCCTTACATAATCATTGATTTTGAAACGCGCAGTGTGGTGGTGGTGGTGTTCCATCTATTCTCACATCGGGCTCTGTGCGCGTACCTCTTTCTAAAATCTCGTTAGGTGTTGTCCTAATCATGCGATGGTGTAAGCGGTTGTATGATGAGGCCAATGATTCCAGAATGTCTATATATCTGTATGTGTTTTTACGTGTAAAATATCGGTGCATGCGTTCCTTTATGGTACGTTGAACTCTTTCAGCTAAAGAGGCCTTATGTATAGAATTGGTAGTGTAGTAGCTGATATTAAACTCTGTCAGCATGTTCTGAAAAGCTCGGCCGATAAATTCTTTCCCTGTATTCGTACAAAAATAGCCAGGAACCCTGTTTTCTTTGAACATCACGTTTGGTGGCTTTAGCAACTGTTTCAGGCGATTTATTTTTCAGAGGAATTAGCCACAGATATTGTTAGAAAATCTAGAAGAGGAAGAGCCATTGTTGTCCCAAGACGATATGATGACTAACCTGATTGATGCAGCATTGCTTGTATATATTAAGTTAAGGTGTATATATATCCATCTCATAATTGTAAGGTTAGTGAAAAATTCACTTAATTTAGAGCTAGCATTTTTGGGCTCTTGTGGCATCATTGTTTGAGCACTCTTGTGGCATCATTTTTTTGGGGCACTGCGCGTCTTTCCTACTCGTTTGTTGAATGCGGCACTTACAGGGCGTGGTCTTATAGAGAGCTCTCTTGCAATTCAGTTTGGTTGTTTAGATACAAAATTGTTGCATCGTGCAATGGTGCAGGTTGTGTGTTGTTGCAAGGTTTAGAAAGACCATAAATAGTGCCCCTTTTGTTTTTATCTTAATTTTATGCAACTGAGGCCTAAGGTAGGCCCACATCGAGTCAGCAACCCTGAGGTAGGACCTAACAGGACCTCCAAGTCCGTAAGTTTTTAGTCTAGCTTAACTTGGGCTGTAGGTTGAACTGGCCCTTCAGAGCTTGGCCGTTCACGGCTCAGCTGGGATTCTGAACCCAATAAAATAAAAAATAACAGATATCTAGAGAATACATCTATTATGAATAGGATGTAGCGGCAACCATCGTTATACACTGAATATCTTTGCATGTCTGTTAAATCTGCTTGCCAAATAGAGTCAATCGATGCAGCTGTTATCTTGGCTGTTAAACCTTTTTCTCATAGAGGCTTATGAAGTGTATAAGCGTCCTGCTCCCGCAAAAACCTCTCAACTTCTTTTTTCCCTACTCCATCATTGTAAACACTTCTGTACAGACTATCTACGCCTCCGTAGGAAGCTGGGCTAGAAATTCATAATAACGTCTTCTTAATATGTTAGCCATTTGCGTATTTTAGAGGCACGTGGGTAGGATTGACCGTTGTTTAACCTCTTCTTTCTCTTCAGAGGTGTTATCGCCGGGGGTGATGGCGTTTTCAATTGTGGCACGTGCGATGCATGTTCCAAGTCTTTTAACCTGTTCAGATTTCCTATCATTGCTTTGGGGATATTTATCTGTTGTAGTCTTGTTTTAATATGCTTCCATCCCGATGGTGAGGGCCTATCCCACTTTCTCACCAGATCATGGACGATGTCTACGATATTCGATCCTTGTACCTTTGCTCCTTCCACAATGATCTCACCTGTATCTCATCTGTATTCCTCAATGTATGTGGGAGGGTGCTTTTTAATACATACTTGATATGTTGTGTGGCCGACCTGTTAATCTTTGGTTGGTCAGCTCTATCGTCGGACACAGACCCTATGTCACCATGCTCATCGTTGTCAGTGCTGTGCCAAATAACCACGGGATCTCTGTCCGATTCTTATAATTTTCGTACTCGTGAGGAAATTTCCGCAGAGATTCTTGGTATAAGATTCTTTTCTCATCAGGTGTTTTTTCACTGTTTAATAGGGTTAACAATTCGCTTTCCATTCTTTTAAGCCTGCTTTTACGGGGTTCTAGAACCGTGTCTGGATTCTTTGAACTTTACAGTGAAGCATACACCTCATGTGGAATCACTACCACTTTCTTCATTATATTAATTTGGTCAGTAAAGGACCCAAAACTGAAAATAAGATGGGGGGGGGAGGGGAATGACCCTCCTCTTTGTTCAATAATTCGTTTGTACAATAAAAGTTTGACTTTTATGAGCGAGTGTACGTATTATGTTCTTGTAACGGCGTAGGCGAGCCTTCTGAGGGGGTTTCATTGATACATTGCAATTTATAACGTTAAGACAGATTTCACAGATGCATTTTAAAAAATCGGAGTCGATATTTTTAGCAAACACTGTTGCATTGCCCAGGGCAGTCGATGAAGGATTTGTATTAATCCATGGTATTTCTTTAGCTTATTTGTCATTCTGGAATATACAACGTTTCAGGCTCGTTTGGAAATATATTCGTTCTTAGAAGCACCCTAAACGTGTTTCGCGGGTGAAGGTCGCAAAGGAAATATCCTTAACGCTGGCTTGTAGCTTCTTTATAAACTTCCAAAAACTCCTTACGCTGATTCGGGAACATTTGATTGGCTAATACCCCAATTTGTGATACATCTCTACGTTGCGCGAATAAGACTAGATATTGTGTATTTAACGACACATCGCGCATGTATCTATTTTTGAAAAATAGATTCTGATTGATGAAGAACACGCTTATGTTAAGATGGTGGGAGAATACTGTAAATGTCTCGGCAAACGTTTTATCCATCTCCAAATGAGATCGTCAATTACAATGACTGTATGTTCATTTCCCTTTAACGAATTAACGTCATATACGCCTTTGTGGAACAAAATATCATCTTGGTACTCGTTGAACTGATTGATACGTCGAATAGCACCATATAACTTTATGCACAAGTTTTGAGAACATTTCTCCCTTTTTTTTAAATGATTTTAAGCATAAACACAGTTTTACCACATCCTGTAGGGCCAGATATAATACACGTGGATTGGCTCGTGAACCTGAATTTTTCTACAGAACCCATTTCTAACATGTCATACTCTTAAGGGGGTCATTAACAAAATATAATAAATATTTAAGTGATGTTCCTTATATTCTACAGTCTTGTTTTTCTTTTCTTCCACAGAACCGTGAAGGACGATGAGGTACAGCACCCCATCATCGATATTACAGATGACCCCGACGACAGTGTAGTTGTGATCACAGACTCCATCCCCGCTAACGAGTCCACACCTGTAGCACGTGACAATTCAAAGCGGAGAGCATGATGAAGAGCCCTCCACGTCAGATATAAAGCGTGCCAGGATTGCGCCGGTTGTTAGACCCCAGTAATAGAGCCCCAACCCTCTACGTCTTACGGCATAACCCCCACAATAGTACCGTCCTTAAATATATCCCCTTATTCCTGTTCATTTCCGGGTACATCCTCCACAGCAGCAGTAGCAGCTTCTCCTTCTGTAGAAGATGGTATAACATTCGAGTTGGTGCGCACCACTACCTCCACCCCAGCCTTGACTAGAAATCGGTATATAGTCAGGGTTGATCCAAGATCCATGTATAGCAATGGTGTTGAACACGGACTGTGACGCATAGTTGAACGTATTGTAGAGTTTGCCCTTCAGAACCGCGACGAACGTGAAGTCAAAATGCGGCTGTCCTTCGAGTTCGGGTCAGATGACGGAGATGTAGATGATTTTTGGGTAGTAATATCATTCAGACGCTTGGCAGCTGTAGATATAGAGTATATATTAGGTCGTATAATGTAGGCTTCTCAAAGTAGTATAGCCTTCAATATGGACAACTTCACGGTAAATATTGACTGTATATTCCGTTTTGCGGGTCATAGTGCCACACCTTATACTCTTAACTTCAATTCTCAGGCTATTTACAGGCGGCATATAAACGCCGATCGTGGTTGCGGTTTTATAGCACTAGTCTTAGCTCGTATATTTTCTGTGCTAAATACACGGACCCAAAAAATTTCGTTGCCTACGGTAGTGGAGCGTGCCCGTAAACTAGCTGTAGACTGTAAACTTGAGTTTGACTATAATATGGGTCCTGAAGAGGTGAGAAGGGTACAACAGGAAATGAATGTTCGTATAGTTGCAGTGGTGAGCTGCCAAAATTTTAACAACCGGTTCGCTAAGCTGCCAAAATTTTAACCACCGGGTTCTGTATAAAAATTCTGAATTCGGCAATAAAAAATTGACAACCCTTCCCACCCCACCCTTTCGCAATTTTAATTAAATTAATTATCTCGCTATTTTCCTTTTTCAAGTGTCTGCATTTTATGATTCAGCTAGGTATTAATAACTGCATGACAATTAATTAGTATATTTAATTAGAGAAATAGACGTTTCAAATGAAATCAGAAAAGAAGAATTATTTAATAAAAACCGATGAATCGTATTATCTACATAGTTAAAATTAAATTGCTCAGTCAACTTTAGCAATAATGAATTATTAGGCAAAACATAAATATCAGTACATCTATGCTTTTAATTTTTTTTTTAATTTAAACCTTTTTACGTACCTTATTATTACTTATTACGGTAATAATTTCCAAATGGCTTCTTGGTTTTCTCCGTAAACTGTCGTTTTGGATACACGAACTCTGGTATCTAAAGCGGATCGATGACTTCTCATCCATGATTTGACATATGTTAACGGGTTCCAGAAGCTTAATGGTTTCCCCAACAAATTGATGATCATAAAGCATGATATGTGTTTAGTTGTTAAACTTGCTCTTCTATCACTACAAATAATATTCATCACCGAAAAACCTCTTTCTGCTTCTGAGAGCTCTCTTCAGCGTCCAGCAAAAAAGTTAACCGGTTCTTATTTTCAAAAAGATTTTAACAACCGGTTCGCGCGAACCGGTGCGAACCGGGTCCAGCTCACCACTGTATAGTTGTATTTGGAATGGATGATCGCCGTAGGACTGTGTATGTTTTTAAAAGCTGTGTGAGAGATCGTACAAGTCCCCTACTTATTTTAGGACTGTCAGGAACAACGTATCTCCCCATCTGTAATATAAGGGGCCTTTACGCGAGTTATAATAAAAGTCGAAAATACGGACGACATTATGATTTGTATAAGGGGTGTATCGAGTTTGCGGATGATATAGTGAAACATTGTAAAGATTGCCACATGGTATGTGAGCAGTGTAAAAGCTCCAAATGTGAAAGCCGCGTAGTTGAAGCTGAGAAGAGAGATTGTGATGTGTGTAGACGCACATTTTTCAATAATAACTGTTTTGAGCTCCATAAGTCAATTGGTACGTGCAGGAAAATGAGAATCTGTGAATGTGGTATGTTTCATATGATGGATAATTGGGGGAATTTCAAGCATAAATGTGATGAAATTCACTGTTCTACATGCCATGAGAAATATAAGGCGGTTGGAGTAAAGCATGTATGTTATATGAAAGACGCTAAGCCTAAAAATAACCCTTGTATAACCGTGTACTACGATATAGAAAGAGTGTATGGAGATCGAGTGTGATGAGTGTCCAAATGTGGTAAACGGACAAACGTTTTTAAAACGATTGCCGACGATAGCCCTGTGAAACTCTTTGTGTCCTATATTGTCAGTTAGCGGACAAGTTAAAAAAATAACTGTATATTCTCGTCCATAAAGGGGCAAAATTTGACACACAGTTCCTTTATACGGAGTTGCTTGAGCACGAGTCATCTGAGATATTTACAGGCGATCCCTTGAAAACAGGAAACAAACTTATACAGATGCAAATAAGAGGTAAATTACAGTTTAAAGACACTTGTTATTCACACCTTGTAAATTAGCAAAGCTACCCAAGGTCATGGGCGTAGCCGCTGAAGTTTCAAAAAGATATTTCCTTTACACATTCCTCACTAGCTATGACTATGTGAATGTATGAGTACAGGTGAACGTAAAGATTTTGACTGCTACTACAACAGTTTTAATGAATCTAATCCTTACAATATAGCTGATGAATGTGAGCGTTATTGCATGCTTAGAGTATGTTTCCAGGCCTTTAGAAGGATGTACAATTGTACATAGACCGTTTCAAATGCGATCCGTTGCAAGTCGCAACCACGATCGCCTCATTATGTTTTTCGGTGTTCAAGAATAACTTCATGCCTAAAGACACCTTAGCCGTCATTCACAGAAAGAATTCCCGCAGTTATGGGCAAAAGGCTATTTACTGGCTCATACACATACAGCAGCAGACAGGTGATACATAAAGCATGCCTGCAACACGGGGGATGTACCCATTAAGGTTAATGGTCGTGTTTTTTGGGTTGATGGTCTAAGCGAAAACCGTGCCACTTGTGAGAAGACTGTGTACTCCTTTAACGGTTGCTGGTGGCACGGATGCCCCCGTCCTGAGTGTGGAATCGTAGGAGATATCCACGGTAGATCTCCTGCCGACAGTCTTGCATGGATCCGCACCCGCGATCAACTTGTAGGTTCCCAGTTCACTCACAAGGTCTTGTGGAAGCATGAGTATAATGCACGGATGGAAACAGATGGACAGTACCTTGATAGCAGTGATAGCTTGTTCGGAGGGCGTACAAATCCCTTCAAGCTATACTTTCCTCCTACGGAGGGCGTAAAACTCCATTACTACGACTTCTGTTCTTTATATCCGTACGTGATGAAGAACAATCCGTACCTCGTAGGTGCACCTGAAAAACTGGTGGGACCTGACCTGCCCCCCATCGAGGTGCTCTCGACAAATTTGAACGGGTACTATTTCTGCCTTTCTTTCGTAGACGTGCTCCCCCCACGCGATTTATGGATGCCGATCTTACCCGTCGTTATAGATCACAAGCTCATGTTTCCCCTGTGCGTGAAGTGCGAAGAGGAGAACAATGTAAGCGCAACACCAGCTCGGACTTATTCAAAAAGATGTTGGTGTATTGCGTCGTTTCAGTAAATAAATTTATTCAATATCCAATAACATTTTTCTTTATCATTTCTCAAGAAAACCGATTGCAGAAACAAAATCAGGGTCATCGACTGCCCTTGTTTGCAATTTCGTAGGGAAATCGAGAGCAGTCCATGAAACATACTAATCCATATATATATATTATATATATATCAGGGGCGTATATTCAGGGTGTGCTAGGTGTGCGCCGCACACCCAATAGATTTTCTGTAAATTAATATTTAATTAACCCTTTGTCTCCCTCTCTCAACTTTAGTGAGACGAAAAAGATGCCGAACCCTTAATTCCGCGCTCGACTGTTACAACTAGCCGAGATGAGAAATGAGCTACTTCAATTCAGTTGTTCGGATTGTCTTCACAACCATTCGGTAAAATTTTGGTACTGAGCGATAGAAGCGTCCCTAGAGCTTGTTTGAGGCGCGAAATTTCAGTATTGCGGTGCGGCGATATATATATATATAATATATATATATATATATATGAGAATGAACTCAGAATGGTCCCCTGAGTTTCTTATGATACACTTTGCGAGTGACCCGTTGCCCACGTCGGGCGAGCATCATGAAAAAGAAAAACTATGGTATTTGTCATTTACCATTACTTATTCGGACTATAGTGGATTTAATTATCCCAGAAGAGTTTCTTGTTCCATGCACTGTCTGTGTGTATCATAAGAAACTCAGGGGACCATTCTGAGTTCATTCTCATCTTCAAACGGACATGTTATGTGCCTTGAAAAGTGGACGCTCAATTCTGCCAGTTGAGGTTTAAGTTTTGGTTTTTGGCTAAAAATATAATAGTTACCCCTTTTTCTTTGATGGATTCAATCTGACGTGAAGGCAGCGAGTCTTTTGCTTATATTGAGGTTCTAAATGTAGCAGGGCTAGGTGCTTTAAACCCTAGATCCATGTCCCAAAGCTGGATCGTGTCTGCTTTGCAGATAGCTGGTGAGGGAAGCTATATTTATGGGACCTCTTTGCGAGTGACCCGTTGCCCACGTCGGGCTAGCATCATGAAAAAGAAAAACTATGGTATTTGTCATTTACCATTACTTATTCGAACTATAGTGGATTTAATTATCCCAGAAGAGTTCCTTGTTCCATGCACTGTCTGTGTGTATCATATATATATATATATATATATATATATATATATATATATATTCTTCTCCCCTACTATGGGAATATAAATTTACGTTTACCCCATGCCAAATCAAATGGAAAGGGGAGAGAGCGAGGGATCAGGGCGGAGAGTGTGCGGTCTGTGAACAGAACACCCTCCATATATGGTAAAGTGGGCGGGGATTATATTGCCATGGCCCGCGTCAGGTTCATATGCTTAACATATTACACTGCTTATGCATGTGAAACAAAGAAGTTCCTTATATGAGGACGTTATTGCGCACTATTTTTCTCCAAAAAGAAGACTTGAGTTTATGTGCAAATAAGTTCGATGCTTAAAGGAGCCCGTAGGAAATTGTTGTTAGATTTTTTACAGTTCACCTAAATTCTCCGTGTTTAGTGTAATATTGAGAAGGTGGATTGCGTATGCTTACCATATTCCTATTAAGATTTATTAATAACTAAGTTAACATGAATTTCAGTTATTAATTTTACTACACATGATATTCCGCACACCCAATTCACACAGTCACCATGCGCCACTGATATATATATATATATATATATATATATATATATATAATATATATATATTAACGATATGTTTATTTTATTTATTACATGTGTTTGTATATATATATATATATATATATGATGAATAAAACCACGAAGGAAAGAAACACAAAATGGTGCTCAAGCGCTTTCGTCTAATGACATCCTCAGGAACACTGAAGTACATAAAAAGGTTAAGCCTATATATAGGTTACAGAAAGAAAAAGAAAAAATAAATAACATACACACACAACACATTATATATATATATATATATATATACATACATATCTATATATACAAATACATACATACATACATACATACATATATATACAATAAACAGAGAAGTAAAAATAAAAAATTATTAAAAATTAAAACCTTAAAGGATTACCAGTGAGGCGTACAGATTTGTAAGGATCAGTTAAATGATCAAGTCCCCTCCATTAAGTTTACTTTAGAAGTTGAGCAAGACAATTCAATCCCATTTTTGGATGTGCGTGTACATAGGGAAAGCCCAGGTTTTAAGTTTAGTATCTATCGGAAAACGACAAACAATTTGTCCTACGTACACTTTTACTCGGGACATGATACCCCCACTAAGAAGGCCATATTTTCATCAATGTTTCTCCGCGCCCTTAGGATCGCCAGTCCGGAATACATCGATGCCGAATTGGAAAAAATCAACGTATTGGAAGTGATTTGTGTTATCCATCTGCGTTTATGGAATCTTGTCTCAACAAGGCAAAACGAACTTTCTATCGTGTCAATATTAACACTCGTACTTTGTCAAAAAATATTTTAGTACTTCCATTTTTCCCGGGCTTTTTAGGCACTGCTAATGTACTTAAACTTTTGGATATTAATGTAGTATTTTCATATAACAATATTGTGAAAAATATCATAGTAAAAAATAGCCCTACCAATAATTCATGCATTATCTATAAAATTGGTTGTAAACAATGTGATTCCTTTTACATAGGTCAGACGGGAAAGGATTTGCACACACGTATAAAACAGCATCAATATTCCGTTAGAACAGGACAGTTGTCCAGTGCCCTTTTTGTCCATTTGTCAGAGTTAGCCCACTGTATTGATTGGAATAATGCTTCAGTTTTATTCCATTCAAGCAACATTGTTAATAGAAATATTCTTGAGTCTGCAATTATCCAACTTTCAAATAACTTCAACATAAGCAAAGGTCTTTTTCAACTCGATCCTGTTATTTTGAATTCCTTTAAAACAGACTTAGATAAGAAGGGTAAAACATTAAATCTTTGGTAAACTTGTCTTCTACTTTATTAACTTTTAATTTGCATTTATTTTTTTTTATATATATCGAAACCTGACCATAGGCAGCAGTGTGTTAAAACCGGGCAGAGTTCCAGTATAAATTTGTATTTTTATAATCCATTTGATCTTGTGCTAAAAATCGATTAACTTTTAATTTGCATTTTATTTATTTTTTTTTTTTATATATATATCGAAACCTGACCATAGGCAGCAGTGTGTTAAAACCCGGGCAGAGTTCCAGTATAAATTTGTATTTTTATAATCCATTTGATCTTGTGCTAAAAATCGATATTTTTCCTTACAAATCTGTACGCCTCATTGGTAATCCTTTAAGGTTTTAATTTTTAATAATTTTTTATTTTTACTTCTCTGTTTATTGTATATATATGTATGTATGTATGTATGTATGTATTTGTATATATAGATATGTATGTATATATATATATATATATATATATATAATGTGTGTATGTATGTTATTTATTTTTTCTTTTTTTCTTTCTGTAACCTATATATAGGCTTAACCTTTTTATGTACTTCAGTGTTCCTGAGGATGTCATTAGACGAAAGCGCTTGAGCACCATTTTGTGTTTCCTTTCCTTCGTGGTTTTATTCATCATAAATATTTTTCACGTGTTACTTTCGTGAAATAATTTTCATATATATATATATATATATACACACCTTGAATATTTCGTTTATTAAATAAATCGTGTTTCAATTAGCGTTTCACTTTCTTTTGTGAGTGTGTGTGTGTGTGTGTGTGTGTGTGTGTGTGTGTACAGGAGAACGTTCTAAGTTCCGCCCCCTGTATGATCGGTCACATGACTTCTGCTACTACCTGGGCATATCTCTTCCCTGCGGCCTGCGTATTCAGTTGACTGCTGCAAGCCCTGGGTCTCAGACGTGCATTTTCGCACGTAGACAAAAAATAGTAATGACTACCTTTAATATTGCGTGTTCGACGTTTATGAAGTGGTATTCGGCAAAGTGTGAAGATATGATGGATACTGAAAAGCTCCCTATTCCACCCTCCTTTGATACTTTTAAGGCTACATTGAATCGTGCGAAGGAACAAGAGGTACAAATACTCTACGGGTATTCTGGCGAGAGCATTGCGGGATTTCGTGGTACAAGCGATGTATTGAAGTATGTTTTAGGACTAAACTTTATAAAAGGTTACATATACCGTGAAGTGGAAGAAACAACACGTGCAGAAGAGAAGCAACGGTTATGGTTAGTGAGACTTGTTGATGAGTGGTGTGACAAGCGATATTATATCATGTTGCATCATACCGAGTACTCGTACCCTGCGGCTGAGAACGTAAATCTTGTCATCATGGAGAATCTTAAGTATTTTTACCACTAAATTAATATGTATTTCATGACGAAGTTTGTAGTGAGGTTGTGGCTAAAGGCCTGCGTGAATTTTTAACAGAATTTAGAGACGAGTATCATCTGCTAAGCAAAAAGGAAAAATATGGTCATATGCTTCTCTCAAATAGTGGGCTGGTGTGAATAAAATGTGTTTAGTTCGTGGAAATGAACGAAAATGTCTGGTGCGCATTCTGGGAAGTGATAAAACATTAAAACCGGTATTGCTTCTTGTATCGGAAAATTTCTCAAAACACCTACCCAGTATAATGGGTTACAAGTATTCACGTTGAAACAAAGCCGTACACGATTCATCAGCTTATGGTGTGACTCACTCCTCCCGTCGAGCCGATCCGCTCGCCTGTGGCTCATAGTCATCTCAGAGCTTGAACCGAGTGGACGTGCACTCCTCGAATACGATGGAACTTCATTTGAGCAGCAGTCTCAATGCCGTGTACGGTGTCCATGACGAAGTCATTGCGCGTGTTCAGGCGTAAAACCGGTGCCATTAACTATGTACTGGAAACGACTTGTAGACAAACAAACTCTAGTAAACGGAATGTTGTTTATTTAAGTGTTGAGGAGATTAATAGTCTTCGTGTAGTTGAGAAGTGGAGTGAGGATCATTATAAAATTCCTGCGGTGTAGGTACAAGAAGAGAGCAGATTAGTGATACCCTCATATGCCATTGTTTGTACGTTGTGTATAAATAACGATCAGCCATGCATTGATATAGGAATGATGTGGAAGAATGCTTCTGATCTTGTCCCTATGCGAAACAGTTTCATCCTTGACAGAATGTTTGAAATCGTCGGTTTCCGCAAGCTGAAGCCTATATTAAAGCGCGTGTTACGGATATGCTTTATTTTGATACGGTTCTTCAATACGCATACACCGCTCTGCTCAACGGGTTTACCGAGTGTAGGACTGAACAAGGCGAGAATGGTCTAGAGCTGGATGCTTATTTAAAAGGTTTAGACTCTTTGAAATATCATGAACTTTGGTACAAAGCACTTGAGCGGTACAGGGCTGAGCTCACTTACACCATTCACCCTGAAGAACTATTTCTTTATATAATGAGCAGCTGTCGTTACGACTTAGAAGATTATTTCAACTGCCGCTATGCATTGTGAAGATGAGTTCACGATTGAAAAGCTCGGATCGGTAAGAATAAATCATCAATTGGAAAGGAGTGTTTATAAACTTGTATTTAATGATAATGTGGCTAACGATGACCTCTTTGTGCGTGCTTTTGAATGTATTCTAGCCGTGTTTAAAGATAACTTGCCAACCGAATGTAAAGTGGCACAAAAATAATATTGAACGATATGAAGGCCATTTACATCGAATATAGGTATCCCTATAACTTGAGCGGTGAAATAATGTTAAATCGTATTTACTGCGTAGTGCAAAGCAATAATGATGTGACTGTAGACTCGATTACGTGCGAGTTTAGTGTTTTAGTTAAGCGCAGTAGAACATAAAGTGTATGTATTTTGATGCATATTTATTTTCACTATATTTAATTTTATATATATATATATATATATATATATATATATATATATATATATCCTGTACTGTTATATTGATGGTTATACTCCATCTTTTTGTATTTCTTATTATTTTTTTATTTTTTTATTATATATATATTCCTCGTTCGTATTTCTTATACTATTATTATTTTTATTTTATTTTTTATCATATACTGTATATTCCATCGTTTGTATCGGATTGTATATTTATTTTCTATATATTTCGTGAAATTGATTCCAGTAATTCATCTAAATAGAATGATGTAATGGTGTTTTATTTAATTCTTTTGGTTGTATATATAAACGATATTATTTAATTATATGTATACCAAATGGCTGGTTACGCCTTCTAACCCAACTGGCGGATTTCTAAGCCAACTGTCAAGAATATATGTTTTAATTAAATAAATAGCGCAATCTGGCAACTCAATCCTAATAATGTACACCTGAACAAGCCATTTACGCCTTCTAAGCCAGATTAAGCCGACTGGCTCGGATGAACTCTCATTATGCGTCTGGTTGGAGCCAGACGAACACTCCTCTCTCCTTCTTAGGTTAAGGTTTTCCTTTGGGGGGTGAGAACATCCCACCTCCCCCAAAGACCCTCTTCCTTCTCCTTTCTCTCCCTCTCTTAGGTTAAGGTTACACCTTTGGGGGGAGGTCATCCTCCCTTCTCCCCCCAAAGCTCCCTCCCCCCTTCATTGCAGCTTGGGGGATAACCCCCTTCCCTTTTGCAGCATTGACTTGTTGCACGACCCTCTCTTTGCTGTATAATCTCTTGCAACATCCCCCCTCCCCCATTTGCACCAATGATCAACATTTTGCAACATTGCATTGCACTTTCCCATTTTTCGCCCATACTACTAGGGTTCAAGGATAGATTCTTTTGTAATCCCACTTTCTAATACAATATATTCTGACGAAATGTCATTTACTTTAACATACTGGTGACGATTAGAGAGATACGACTAAACCAATTTAGCATATTTCTCCTTATGCTATGTGTTTAATTTGTCTTGTATGCGAGAGCGTATCAAAGGCTTTCGACAGATCAAGGAAAACTAAGATTGTGTTTTTTAATAGTTTAGGATTTTTTTATATCTTCAAATAGCATGTTAATAGCGTCTTTTGTCGTGTGGTCTTCTCTAAACTCAAATTGTGTTTTTGCTACGATGTCGTATTTAGCTAAAAATTTTATTAGTTTATCGTATACGATTCTTTCAAATACTTTACCCAGAGTTGATAAAACGGAGATTGGTCGGTAATTGGATGGAGAATCAGGGCTGCCTGATTTGAATACTGGACAAACCCTGGCTATCTTCAAGTAATCAGGAAATACACCTTGTACTATTGACTCATTCATAAGTCTTGTGAGTGGGTTTGTTGTATCATCTGATATTAGTTTATATTTTTTTTACTGGAATTAAACTGATAGCACCGTTTTTTTTTTAAGTTTTCCAATGTAGTTGATGTTTCGTTTGGCAGAATTGGTTCAAAGAAAAATGTGTTTGGTGTGGGTTGTGGCATTTATTGCTAGTAGTGACTGTCTGTTTCTGGAATGACTGATGCTGTATTGCTCCCGATTTTTGAAAATAAATTGTTTAATAAATTAACCATATCTTTGAGATCACTGCAAGAAATTTCATCCTGTGATAACGAAGTTACGGGATTTGTCTTTTCTTTTTTGGCGTTAACTAAAACCTTTGAAGTATCCCACAATCTTTTAGGATTTAGATTTTTGTTCGATAATTTAGAACAGTATGGTCCGCTTTCGCAATTTTTATGAGCGAATTTAGTCTGTTACAATAATTTTTATACGTTTGTTCATTGATATCATTCTCCCATAATTTAGAGAGAGAATGTTTACGGTTTATATTTACAATGAGGGCTAGAGTGATCCACTGGTTGTTATAATTATTTTCTGATGCGAGTTTCGACTTTATAGGAAAATTAGCGTTAAATATGAGACGTTGCGAATACTAGTGACGAACTCGGCAAAACTGTTTTGAGTAAATGGACTACAAAGCTTGGAAATTAGAAATCACCATAACTTCACCAAAAAGCAAAAATTGGTATATTTTGATGGAGTTTGTATCCTTTTGATTGGAAATGGGTGTAGATTATTATAATGATAATAATAACTAGACTGCACTCCGCAAGAGATGCTCATTGGCTTAGCTGCCTACCGAATTCGTCAAGAGTATCCGCGGAATTCTTCCACAATCTGCACTGAGCACGTGGTGTTTTCCCCCCTTTTAAAAGAACTGAATTTTGTGAGGACTGGTGACGAACTTACACCATGTGTCATTATCTCTTTAAAAGAGAATATCCTGGAGAATATGATTATATAGAAAACGGATTTTCGCACCCATGCCGAGTTTGTCTCTAGTATTCGCAACACCTTATATAACACAGCTCAACAACAAAAATTTTTTGTTTCGTTGCCAAGGAAATTCGTACGAATTTAGGGTATTTTGGGGTTGCTGAATTCCAAAATGAAAGTAGTTTTTCCGATTTGGCTCTAGTTCTTGAGATAATGAATACCCTCAATTAATAGGAAACGTAACCATAACGCGTGCATATGGGAAACTACCGGAACATTCTAGATGGTGAGACACGCGAATATTCTTAGTGTTTACTCCGCGATCATTCTAGAATATTCCCCCTCCGTATATAAGTCATCGGCCACGAAACCAGTAGTCAGTTGACAGTTGGCAGTGGAGCGGTACGTGTAAAGATGGTAAACTTCTTGCTTGGGCAGCAAAGTGGATATACGAAGTACCCTTGTTTCATCTGTTTATGGGATAGTAGGGCAAGGCAAGATCATTGGAAAAAAGTGACATGACCTTCAAGAGAAAACATGACTGTAGGTGCAGCGAACATCATTAACGAGCCTTTGGTTGACAGGGAAAAAATCATCCTCCCACCACTTCATATCAAGCTGGGACTAATGAAACAATTTGTTAAGGCCTTGGACAAAGATGGCGATTGCTTCAAATACATTTGTAGATCGTTCCCTGGACTAAGTATGGAAAAACTAAAAGCTGGAATCTTTGATGGCCCTCAAATCCGTACACTTATCAAGGATTCTAATTTCACAAAATTTATGAATGGTGTTGAAGCTTCTGCCTGGTGCAGTTATGTCTCAGTTGTCAAGAACTTCTTGGGTAACCACAAAGCAGACAATTATGAAGAACTGGTGCAAAACATGCTCACAAACTTTGAAAAGTTGGGTACTAATATGAGCATAAAGGTACACTTTCTCCATAGCCACTTACACAGATTTCCGGATAATCTTGGTGATTTTAGCGAGAAACAAGGGGAGAGGTTTCATCAAGATATCAAGGTGATGGAGGAAAGGTATCAAGGCAGATGGGACAGACACATGATGGCAGACTATTGCTGGAACCTCCAACGTGATTGTCCTGATAACCCACATAAAAGAGAATCGTGCAAACAGAGATTTACTATACATTAATTGTAATTATGCGAATCAGCTTACTGTGTTTATCTGTTATTATACCGAATAAAATGCCATTATGTATTTCATGTGTTTACTTTTGTATGATTTGAGACAATTTCAATGCGATTTGTAAGTAGGCTCCGCCTGAACATTAAATTTTTTGCATTTTTACGTGTTTCAATGGGGTACCAATTATCTCATAAATTAGAGCCAATCTAGCAAAACCGATGTCATATTCGGAATCAGCACCACAAAGTTACCCCAAAATCACTCTAATATGATTGGCAATAAAATGAGTGTTGACCACTGTAATATATCCACTGGAGAATTTGAGAATGTTTGGAATTTTGTTTCTGTTTCAGTTACTTTCAGTTACTCTCGACCAGTCAAAACTTGATACTTCTCTGATGAATTTCAATTTATTATTATAGTTGTAGGGCCTATAGTCAATTTTTATTTTCTCCTGTATTTGTAAATGGTTAATTAGTATTGTGTATGCGGCAGATGGTCCAGTAATATGTAATGGGAGTATCAGTATACCTGACGGCTGACGTAGTCAAGGGAAGATCGCACCCAGATTTGGTCTAATAAAGTGGAGTTTTCTATGGTACCATGTAGTCTTGTTGGCTTAGTTATAGTTAAATTAAGGCCATTTGCAGTGACGAGATTGCAGTAGTAGTTAGCATTATGATTAGAGCTTATTTAAGCAAGATCGATGTTTAAATCTCCCGCAATGATGCAGTTATTTTGTTGATATGGTTAAAAGTTAAAGTTGTATCTATGCTCGCAATAAACGTTCAATATCTGTCCATTTATTCTTTTTGTTTGGTTCACTATCATCCCATTTTGTGTCTCAAAGTTGGTGTCGTTGGTCATTATAACTATGACAAAAAAATAAATAAAATAAAATTATATATATATATATATATATATATATATATATATATATATATATATATATATATATATATATACACTATATATATATCTTCGCTAGGAGAGGAGGGGCGACAAGCTTGACCTTTGCGAAATGAGAAATCAACGCGCGGAACCTTTGTAAGGTTGTAAGGTAAGGTAAGGTATATATATATATATATATATATATATATATATATATATATATATATATAATATATATATATTAGGATGCCACACTCTATAGGGGCAGTTTTTAGAATTTGGAAATTTCGAATGGCCCTTAGTCATATTGTTTGGTTGGATGAGAAAACCCTAAATATGAAGTTTGAGCCCGATCGAAGTACATTTAGAGGTTCCGCATCGACCGTTTCTGTTGTACCGTGTGTTCGAAATAATGGATTTATCTGGGAAACCTGTAACCATGGCACTATTACATATATACAGGGTTGAAAAAAACCATGGTTTTTAAAAAAAAAACCAAAAACCAATGGTTTTTTAAAAACAAACAAACTTAACTCAGATAACTCAATTAGGTACTGGTACTCAGAAATTAGAATTGCTGACTGTCTCATTTTTTAATTGGAAGATGTTAGATGTAAGAAGTGCTAACTTCACAAAAATGAAAATAAACCTAATAACAACATTTATATTTGTAGCTACATGCGTTTATATGTAATTGATACAGGTAACTTCAATCCTTTTATGTGCAATGCCACTATTAAATAGGCCTGCTAGTGCAAGGTAGCTATATTATATACTACCGTACATACTAGGCTACCCTGAACTGATGGTTTTTAGGTCTTATCAATATAAATATAAGTTTTAGTTTTAGAGCTATTAGTTTATGAATTAAATAATTTGTGTTGTAAAAATTGAAATTATAAAAAAACAAAAAACCTCAGAAAAACATGTTTTTTTTTAAATGGTTTCAACCATGGTTTAAAACAATGGTTTAAACCATTTGGGTTAAACCAGTCAACCCTGCATATATATTGCTATAATTTATGCATTTCATAAATTTAAATATTTATAATTAATATTTGCTTCTCATTGTATATATTTTCACTACTTTTCAGCATTGAGATCTGGCAACAGCGCAACGCCGGGTTAGTGTGGTGAGTCACACTGTCACAGTCTTCAGTCAATCAGTCTCCTTCACGCATTCAACGCGTGATCATCTCGTGATGGCTACCGCAAGCTCACTGAGATCCAAGACCGAGATATGGCTAATCGGACACGCCAACTAAAGCCCCCTAACGGGAAACAGGTTACCTTCAAATGGTGAAGTGCTTCGCCGGTTTATACAGTTTCATAAGGTGCAAAAACAACTTCTAGCAGAGGCGGCGCGTAATGTGATCGTCGAGGTGTATACTTTCTGGGCTATGGCCAGAATCTGACCATGACCTCCAAAAGCGCCGCGCGAAAACTGCTTAGACTTTACGACAATTGGCAGGCACTGCAGCGCAGCCGGAAGCGGTCCGGCGCCACAGGTGAGGCAGCCAGGGCGGCCTTCACCGAGGGACTCGATGACATTTTTGACGTGGCTCTCGACAACGCCCTCTCCGTCATCACCATCCAGGAGGATCGCGACTTCCTTCTTGCTCAACGCGAAAAGGGTCGCCGTGGTGTCATGTCCGGGGTGGACAAAATCCTCACTAGAATTGAGCAACGTGCATCCGCGCGTGAAGCTGCCAAAGAAAGGCAACGCCAAAAGCAATCAGAGCAATCACTGGCAACAGCAACCCTTACATCATGAAACTCGTCGTCGTCGCCTAATTGCTCGACAGAAGAGGAAACCAATCCACCTACAAAGCGCCGTCGCAAAAAGAACATTATGACTCAAGACCTAGCGTCGGCACTGGACCGGACCAAAACAAGCAACCGTGGAGCCGTTCAACTCATGAAAGCAGCTGCTTCCAGTCTGGATATTCAAGACACAGATGAACTGGCTCTCAGTCACGAGACGATTCGGCGTTGGCGATTGCGTCATCGAGGGGAAATCGCCAAAGTGAAGATGACGTTCGATCCCAGTGTCCCGCTCATCGTTCACTGGGACGGGAAGATGGTCTCCGACTTCAGCGGCAAGAAGGTCGATCGCCTCGCCATAGTCGTGTCCGGCGACGGCGTCGACAAACTTCTCTCCGTGCCGAAGCTGCCTGCTGGAACTGGTCGCGCCCAAGCAAATGCTGTGCTGAACTCGTTGGATGACTGGGGAATCGCTGATCGTGTCGTCGGGCTCTCCTTTGACACGACAGCTGCCAACACGGGCGTCGTTTCGGGCGCTTGCGTCTTCATCGAGCAGGGCCTTCACCGCCAGCTGCTGAACCTGGCCTGTCGGCACCACATGCTAGAATTGGTGGCAGAGAAAGCCTTCATCGAGTGCATGGGCCCCTCCTCTGGTCCTGACATTAAACTGTTCTCGCGACTGAAGGAGCGCTGGCAATCCGTCTGCACCGACCAATTCAGCGCCATCTCCAAGGAAGACCTTACTAAGCCGCTGCTCAAGGCGCGAGACGATCTGATCGCGCGTTTCAAGGGTCACATCACCAAGGGCCAGCCGCGGGACGACTACCGAGAGCTCCTGGAGCTGGCGACCATAGCGCTTGGAGGCGTCCCCCAGCGAGGTGTGCGCTTCATGCGACCGGGCGCACTCCACCGCGCCCGGTGGATGGCCAAAGTGATATACGCCATCAAGCTCCACCTCTTCCGGCAGCAGCTCCCCATTAAGGCTCGCGAGGCCCGGGGCATCCTGCGCTTCGTAAACTTTGCGCTGCTGGTTTACATTCCGGCCTGGTTTGCGGCGCCCCTTCCCGCCGCTGCCCCTCGAACTGACCTGGCGATGCTCAAGGCGCTGGTTGACTACGACAAGGTGGACAAGGACGTGTCCAAGGCTACCCCCCTGTGTTTCGACGACATCTCTGGTACCTGAGTGAACACCTGGCCGCCCTCGCTCTCTTCGATGACGACACTCCGCTGGAGAAGAGTCGAATTGCGACGGCCATCAAGGATGTCGAGGGCACCGAGGAGCCACCCAAGGGCATTGCCCTGGACGTCTGCCCGGAGGAGCTCGAGCGAAAGACAGTCGCAGACTTTTGCACGACATCCAGCACACTTCTTTTCGAGCGGCTCGCGATCAAATACTTCTTTCCTAGAGTTGGAGCCGGCTACCTGGTCGAACAATG
Organism: Bathynomus jamesi; assembly: GCA_023014485.1. Taxonomy (NCBI): domain Eukaryota; kingdom Metazoa; phylum Arthropoda; class Malacostraca; order Isopoda; family Cirolanidae; genus Bathynomus; species Bathynomus jamesi. Next base: position 143,626 of record JAJOZX010002505.1, read on the forward strand.
CGTCCTACCTGGCGGGGAAACGCCGTGTCTCTACGTTGAGCGTTGTCAATGTCCGGGCGGAGCGAGGGGTCGCGCTGATGCAGAACTACAATCTCGCACTCACCAAGGACGAGGAGCAACGGCAGTACTTGATGCAAGTCGTTGAGAAGCACCGCAAAGAGCACCCGAGCGCCCGCAGCGGAAATCCTTAACGGGTTTGGGAGTACTTTATGGTATATTTGAATTTGCTTCATTTTTATAGGGTGTTACTCCTATTAATCCTGTATAACAATGTATAATCGTATATACTTTATTTCTTAGTTATTATTTTGATTTATATGACCAGTAGGCTCAGTATATTACTATGATTAATACGGAATAAAATGTCAAAAATATTAATATAAAAACAATATTGGAGATGGAATAAACTTAATGCTATGGAAATATAGCTGTGACTGTCCTCTACGCCATGGTATATGATAGCATTTATATTGACATTGTACATGTTACTTTACCCCTTGGAGCTGGAGCAATTTCTTGGAGAAACTCATTACTTCTGACACGTGGTACGCCAGAGATGGTCGATGCGGAACCCCTAAATATCCTTCAATTTGGCTAAAATTTCATATTCAGGGCTTTTAACCCAACCTAACAATCCCACAAAGGGCCGTCCTAAAAATCAAAAAATGATTTTTATGTGGCAGGCACCCTAAATTATATATATATTATATATATATATATATACATTGAGCGGCAGAAAAATCGGCCCACTTGGAATATCGTGAAAAGCAAAAAAGGGGGCAAGCTTCCGTTTATAAAAGTTTTTAAATTTGAAAATTTAGTCTATGAGGACATTAAAAAATCTTCAAACACTTCTTAATATAATTTATCAAAAAATACTGTACAAAAAATTGTAACTCAAAAAAAAACAGTGTAGTGATTCCCACTCCTTCATTTATAATTCATTATTTACTTTACTTTCTATTCAATTGCTCTTTATCTTTCATCATGCTCTTTACACTCGGTTCGTTGTACTTTATAAATATGGGGAGACGTGGCCGTGGGCGCTCTTTTACACTTTCGAATAATGCAAAAGACCGGAGGATTAATTACACTGGGGAACAAATTTCAAATTTTTGTCTATTGAATTAGATTTGACAGTTACTTCTAGGTAATTTGGGTGCGCTGAGCACGAATTTTTACTCGGTTTTGCTCTATCAGGTCCTGATTTTGCTCAACACCCCTCCTCTTTCGTCGTATTCATAAAAAGTTTTTTTTCTCAATACTCGCTGTCTTTTTGCAGTTACACATTATGCAACTAGGTTTTTATCTAGGTATTTGTACCTATTGTTATGGTATTGTTGTATTATGTATATTTTTATATGTAACACCCTAAAAATATTTTTAATTTTGTCATTTTTAACCCATTTTAATATTAGTAAATTAAGCTAAAAATATCATAGAATTCTAAAATTTTCTCGAGCGTTCCTGTTCTCTGTAGAGTATTCTAGAGGGACAACTAAAATATATAAAAGCGACTCGTTTCCAGAGTTAATCAGTCAATTCAATCAGTCAGTTGAGTTAGTTAATTAAGTTTGGGCATTAACATAATTTTGAATTGGCATATGATTTAGTGAGTAATTTTGTCATCGTGATTTAATATAGTTGATTTAATTAGACGTAATTTATATTGTACCTACTCATCCGTGTTTCTAGTTTAATTTCATAGATTGTAAGTACCTATTTCATAATAAGTACCTATTTAAACTAATTTTTGTGTTTATATTTCAGATTTTCTTAAATTTATATGAATTAAGGGCTTTAAATACATTTACAAATTGGCAGAACAATCAAGCAATATGTCATCAAACACTAGAAAGTTCAAATGCAAAAACAACCCTGATTCCTTCTCTTATATATGTGGAAATTTTACACTTCCACATCAACGAGCAAATATAACTGACTTCGTAAAAAGAGCTTACTTAGCTTATTTTGGCATAAAACTGGGGGACCAAGATAAATCGTGGGCTCCACATAAAGCCTGCACTATATGCATTGAAAGACTGCGACATTGGACGAAGGGTCCGGATTCAAAAATACCTTTTGGAGTTCCGATGGTAAGTTTATGATTTCATAAATCTACGTAATTTAATCACTAGTATACTGTAACTTACCTAAATGTAATTGTAACTTAGGTACATAAACAAAAATTTACAGAAAATGTTTATAAGAATCTCAAATATTGCATAAGGTTGAAACACATAGAAATGTTAAATGTTTGGGTGATAACTTTTGATAAATTCATAAAAACAAGTCTCTCGTCGCTTTTGTTAACGCTTTACAATTTTTTTTCCATATCAGGTGTGGCGAGAGCCTACTAACCACGAGACCGATTGCTACCTTTGCTTTGTCAAGACTTCGGGCTTCACTAAGAAAAATAAACATTGTATCGAGTACCCAAATTTCGACACCGCGATACGACCTGTGCTACATTCAAATGAGATCCCCATTCCAAAATTTAAGGGTCTGCCAACTCAAGAATTAGTTGAAGATGTTCCTGAAAATATTGTTATGCACTTTGAGGAGTCAGACACCGATTTTGACCCCAGCGTATTTGAAAGTCAAAACGATCCGCAAAAGTTTAACCAGGCCGAGTTGAATGATCTTGTAAGGGATCTAAATTTGCCAAAAAGGCTGCGGAAATTTTAGCTTCAAGACTTAAAGAGAAAAACTTGCTTACTTCAAACACATACATTTCATTTTACAGAAAAAGAGAAGAAGAACTTGTTAAATATTTTAGAACAGAGGATAGTTTAGTATATTGCTGCGACATAGTTGGTTTGTTAAAGAAGATGGGGGTTGAGTCTTACGATGCAAATGATTGGCGCTTGTTTTTAGACAGTTCGAAAAGAAGTCTTAAGTGTGTGTTGTTGCATAATGGCAATCTATACGGCTCGATACTGATTGGGCACTCAACAAAATTAAAAGAAAAGTATGAACATATAGAAAAGGTTTTAAATCTTATCAAATATAGGGAGCACGAGTGGATCAAATGTGTTGACTTAAAATGGTTAATTTTCTGCTAGGACAACAAGGAGGGTATACTAAATATCCCTGCTTCCTTTGCTTATGGGACAGCAGAGCCAAGGAAGAACATTATTTCAAACAAATCTGGCCAGCACGAACATCACTTACTGTCGGAGAAAAAAACGTAATTAATCCACCTTTAGTGAGCAGAGATGAAATCATATTTCCTCCTCTGCATATAAAACTAGGCCTCATTAAACAATATGTAAAAGCTTTAGATACGAACGGCGAGTGTTTCAAATACATAACTTCAAAATTTCCAAGTTTAAGTTATGAAAAAATCAAGGCGGGAATTTTCGACGGTCCACAAATAAGAACAATGATTAAAGACAGCAATTTTCCTAATGTCATGAATGAACGCGAAAAAAATGGCTGGTTCTCATTCGTGGACTTGATAGAAAACTTTTTAGGCAATTATAGGGCAGATAACTACGAAGAAATCGTAAAAAAACTTTTAAGGGACTACAAAGAGTTAGTTTGCAATATGAGCATAAAAATGCATTTTTTGAATAGCCATCTTGACCAATTTCCAAGTAATTTAGGTGATGTAAGTGACGAACAAGGGGAGAGATTCCACCAAGATATCAAAATTATGGAGGAACGGTACCAAGGCCGCTGGGATTCCCACATGATGGCTGATTACTGCTGGTGCTTGAAAAGAGACCTGCCATCAACAAGCAAATACGCTAGAAAGTCTTACAAAAGAAAATTTTTGCCACAGTGAAAGCTTCATATCTGTTTGTTTTTTTATTTTAAGTCATTTCTATCGTTATAATGTAATTTTACTGTAGTTTGAACTGCTTGTATTCATGAAACTTGAAAAAAAAAATTAAAACGACTTAATTTTTTAGTCCTAATTTGAAAAATCTGGAAAATGGCACATAGGCTGTCGACAAGAATCAGGACCTGATAGAGCCAAACCGAGTTGAAATTCGTATTCAGCGCACCCAAATTACCTAGAATGAAGTGTCAGATATCATTCAATAAAATACGTGTTGCCCAGTGTTATACACTTCATTAACACTTTACTGACTTTTATTTATACTAGGGATGTACCGATGTATCGGTATCGGCAGTTCGGCCTGTTTTTAGAGTATCGGTATCGACCGATACTGCCGATACTTTTCAAAGTTCTCATTTTAAAATTAATATTTAATTATTTATAAAATGCAATTGAATAAATTTTCATTTGAATAAACTTATTGAATACATATGAAGGTTTATCATTTTTCTTTCTTCCTCTTATTTTTTAAACTGCTATAAATTTGAAACCAATTGCGTATCACGAGAGTATTACATCAATTTTTCATTAGAATTAAACATTAACGCCTAGGGAGGACTTATATCTAGAGGTATACTTATGCAACGTACCTCAGACCCCGAGTTGGACTAGAGTAATGTAGTAATTAGTAACTATATAGTGGCATACGTAGTTATAAATAGTGTCTACTCTCTTGTGACTAAATTTATTTCAGTACGTTATATTTATACATTGAATGTGCTACAGTATGTACGACTATTACTGTATAAATAATTATTGATAAAATATGTTTATAGTGATTTATAAAATAAATTATCGGTATCGGTATCGGCAAAATATCGGCCTATTTTGAGCATCAGGGTATCGGTATCGTTGCAGAAACGAGTATCGGTATTGGCCAAAATTCTGGAATCGGTACATCCCTAATTTATACCGAAACACTTACATAAACGGGGTAAAGCGAGGGGGGAATTAACGTTAACATTTTAGCCGGAGAGAGACACGAAATAATATTCTAAATTCACAAAGACATTGTAATGCAAAAAAAAACCCTTATTAAGCCCAAGGCCGTCCGATCACTGGAGCTCTTGGGCATTCCTCTCTCTCAGCCTCCGGACCCATTTCGGCTGTTGCCAACTAGTATTTTATAACCAAACCATTATTTAACGTAATTACATTTCTTATTAAATATTATTATCTTCTTTATTAAACAACAATTATTAATTTCTTATAACCAAAACATTTTAAATCTTAATTAGACATTATTACACTCGCATCACCCCCTTGAAAATATGTTTTTCACTAGTACAACTTATTAATATCGTTTAACAAATTTATTTATATACTCAACAAAGTTATTTCTTTTGCAGTTTTTTTCTTTAACAAGTTCAGTTGAATAGAGAAGAAATCATTAGAATGACAAATTCCACACATTAGATATTTTGTATCATTTTTTAAAAATCGGAAAAAAAACTATAATTTTCACATTTGCATAAAATAACATTTCACACTAATAATCAAGTTTACAACCTGTAACGAATCTGTTACTTGAAAAATAACGGCTAATTTTCTGAACACTGGTTACACAAATTTCAAGTTCACAATCTATTCCAGCGATTCCTCATCAAAGATCGCTTTACATTCGAAACAATTATTTATAGTTACCTAGTTACTATCAGGGCAACATAGAAAGAAACAAGAAAACGTTTATATAAAATACTGACCAGAGAGCGCATACTATTTCACGAAATACAAAACAAATATGGGGAATAATCGCACCCTTTCACTTATAATTTCATTACATAATAATCAGTACATTATTAATAGCAGGACGTTGTTTAGATCACAATCCGCACAGTTGACAACGGACTTCTTCAATTTTCAATCGCAGCTCTTCTGCTCACTTCGCTAGAATGCAAGGGGTTGCATCACCATGCAACAGGTCAGTACGCTTGAGGATGGTTCCGCTCTCTCTCCAAATGGCGAAAAAAAAAGAGACGTTCAATTCTAAGAGGATCGGGGGGGGGGGGGGGGTAGATATACTGAAAGTGGAACCACGCACCAGAATTGGACGGAATTTGCAATTCTAGAAGTTGACGAAGAAACTCACCTCTCTCATCTCGACTTTTGTCGGTGAACGCTGCTCTTCCTACGTCCAGCTGAGGGACTTTCTTACTGGCAATAATCAAACAATTACTTCGCCGTAGGCGGTTTCACAACGAACCTACTGTATGTCTGTATGGACAGGAAACCTTAGACACTCGTTCAAACTCTCGTGGTTTGCCTACCGAATGCTAAAGCACATATTTAGCGAAGCATCGAGTAGTGTGACCAGGACTGACCGAAAAATACCAGTAGACCATCTTCGACCGAAACTGTCCTGCGCCAAGTCCCTGCGCATTCGGTTTCTCTTCTCTCACTTCTCTTCCGAAACTGTCCTGCGCCAAGTCCCTGCGCATTCGGTTTCTCTTCTCTTCTCTCTCTCATCTCTTCTCTCTTTCCCATCGGTGATCGATCACCTATCGGATCAACTAAACTCAATGGATGGAATTCGGATCCAACTTAGTTGCTTCCAAATCAAGCCTCTCGAAATTTTGACAAAAAAAAATATCAAAGTTTGTACTGGTACTGATTTTCACTTTTTCACATTTAATTTACCAAATTTGCTCAACACTTCACTTCGAAATAATAACTATAATTTGCTCTGGCCAACTTTATGGTAAAATATGACAAATCTCTCAAAATTTCGCAAAAATTTGATCACGCCTAACTACCAATAAGATCATTTATGGCAGTTACATCGGAGAAGATAATAAAAAAATCATCAAACGCACGAAACAAAACTGCACAGTAGAAATATAAAAGCGCCCCTACATAGTAACCGTTTTTATAATTAAAAAAAAATAATTATTATTATTCAAACTACCTTCAGAAATTATATCGATACATTTAAATACAAAAGACAAAAATGAAACCCAGAAACTTCATGTCATCAATTCTTGAAAATTATGAACCCTCTTACACTTTGGGGGAGGCACACATAGATTACTACAGCGCTATTGGCAAACTAAAAGGTTCTATCTCCAGTTAACACTGAAGCTAAAGTTTCAATTGCACGAGTAAACCCAAATGAAGTTTAAAAAAATAACAATTTTCCAAAACAGAATCATTAAATAAAAAAATTTCAACATGAATACCGAAAAGTTGCTTTAATACATTAATTCCAACTTGCAACGCTAAATTTCATAGGAAGAAAACTCGTAATTCACAAATTACATCTGAGAGACAACTCTCTCCTTTAACACGAAACCCAGTATAGTTTGTAATCACAAGAATTCCAGTAATTTAACGTTTCCAAGTGAAACTAATACAAATTTACATCGTTATTCTAAATATGAACAGATATTATGAACCCAAAACTTACAGCACAACCTACTAAAGTACACAAAAATGAAAAACAAATCATTGCATAATGAAGAGTGTTCGCTTTGTTTGTAAGCGAGCCTCTATAAAAATATACCTAACCGAATCAAACTGCAGTACATCCGGACATAATTTTGTAATATTTTCTATGCAAACGCGCGAACGTAAAAAAAAAAAAAATCATTTTTAATACCCAAAATAAAATGGTAAACAAAAAAAACTCCCTAACAATAAAATCTAATTTCAGAATAAAAAAAATTTAAACAGCCTAACCATACAAAATATCACTCGAAATTGTCCTGAAAATGAAAGAAAGAGAAAATAAACAACAATCAGCCCACCTATAAAAATATAAAAATTAATGAATATATATAATATATATATATATATATATATATATATATATATATATATATATATATATACATTCAACTGCAAAGAACACGCAGTATAAATAACGTAAAGAACGACGCTTGCGCGGAATATCTCCTATACAAGCGTCGTTCTTTACGATATATATATATATATATATATATATATATAAAATAAAAAAACAGAAATTAATTTATCAAAAGAATTTACGAAAACAATTCCTGTATTTCAATTAAAAATTTTTACCGTTTTATATATAAATTTAGCTTACTTTGAAGTCACACAATTTATACGGCAAGCATAATAAACTTAAACAGTCCGAATTTTACCCAGTATAAATTAGTGTCTTTAACGATTATTTTTCGATTTTAAACCTTAAAATTAACTTAAAATTATAAAGCGAACTAAAAACTACAAAGCGATCCTTAAATGTATACACATATGATGTTTATGTGTCGCCTGTAAATCCTTTATTTACATTAAGTCAAAGATAATCTTAAAAACTACCTACTAAATTCTGGAAAATTTTGTTACTCACTTATTGAATTTCTTACAATGCTCTAATATATATATATATATATATATATATATATATATATATATACCTAGAAACGCGTTACAATTTTCGCTCAAACCCTTTAAACCGTATTTAATTGTATATTTAATTTTCATGACGACTAAAATAATTTACTGTCATATGTGTGAATTTTATTTACTAATTATCATTATTACTAACACAATTCCTTCTAATGCAAAAAACAAACAAAACAATTTTAAGTGGAAAGAACGAAAAAAAAAGAAGAAATGAGCCATCGGACGGCAAACCCCAATTTTAATTTTGTCTCCCTCTCTCCGACTGAACGAAACAAAATCTAAAAAAAAACGGACGAAATAGAGTCTGACTCCATGAGAAGAAAAACAACGACTCACGAATTTCGACTCAAACTGACTCGAACGGTGGAAACAGTCTGACTCAATGAAAATAAAAATTTTGAGTCGAAACGGTTGAAACAGTGACTCCAACGAGAAGAGGGAAAAAAACGACTAAAAATTAGACCGCGAAATTTGGAAGGACGCTATGATGATTTCGAAAGTGAGGCGCCATTTTGGAATACAGTTACATTGGAATACAGTTAAGGGATGGAAATCGAAATTTGCTTGCAAATGGGTTAACACAGTGCATCTTACTATTTAAATAATCGAAACAGAATATTTATTAATGCTATAAAGACTACATAATACGGGTAACAAAAATTTTGACCGAAATATAAGGCGACGTGGGAAAGCCCTTATATTAATATAAAGGAACACCGCGTAACCACCAAAATATAGTGTTTAATACTTTAAAACCTTTCTTATTTTGCGTTTTTGTACGATTTTCTTTCTTTATTCAATTTCTCTTTACCTTCCATCATTTTCTTTACACTCGGTTCGCTGTACTTTATAAATACGGGTAGACGTGGCCGTGAGCGCCATTTTACACTTTCGAATAATGCAAAAGACCGGGGGATTAATTATACACTTCATTAACATTTTACTGACTTTTATTTATACCGACACTTTTAGATAAACGGGGTAATGAGAGGGGGGAATTAACGTTAACATTTTAGCCGGAGAGAGATACGAAATAATATTCTAAATTCACAAAGACATCGTAATACAAAAAACACCTTATTGAGCCCAATGCCTTCCGATCACTGGAGCTCTTGGGCATTTCTCTCTATCAGCCTCCGGACCCATTTCGGGTGTTGCCAACTAGTATTTTATAACCAAACCATTATTTAACGTACTTACATTTCTTATTAAATATTATTATCTTCTTTATTAAACAACCATTATTAATTTCTTATAACCAAAACATTTTAATTCTTAATTAGACATTACTACAAAAGATTTCGACAAAAACAAAAAATTGAAAAAAAAAACAATAAAACAACAACAAAAAACGACAACTTGTGATCCAGGGTTAATAAGAGGTGTTGCCTCCACTAGCTTGAATGACTGCAGCCATTCGTCGATTCATCCCATGAATGAGATCGGCGATCACATCCTTTGGGATTCCCTCCCACTCTTCAGTTAAAGCTTGTTGTAGCTCCTGTAGAGTGTTAGGTTCAGGGCTACTAGACGACCCTAAGACGCCGTCCCATCGTGTCCCAGAGATGTTCTATGGGGTTCAGGTCTGGACTTCGGGAAGGCCACTCGATTCGACGAATTCCAGCTTCGTTAAGGAAATCGCTAATGGCTCTTGCCGCATGGGGTCTAGCGTTATCGTGCTGTAGAAGGAGTCTTCGCCAACGAAAGGAGCAAAAGGGACCACATGCTCCAGCAAGATCTCTTCCACGTATCTTGCGGACATCAATGACCCACCACCAACAACGACGAGCTCTGTGCGCGGATTTGAAGTGATACCACCCCAGACCATGACTGAGCCTCCTCCAAAAGCAACCCTCTCCGTAAAAGTGCACGGGACGAATCTTTCTCCTGTTCCTCTCCACTCTTTCCCGTACATCGTATGTTCGAAGATCAAATCTTGATTCGTCCGTGAACAATACTCGTCCCCATTGGACCATAGTCCAATTGACATGCTCACGAGCGAAAGCAAGACGAGCATTGCGGTGGTGTGGGAGCAATTCCGGGCCCATTGCTGGACGTGTAGCATGTAAGCCACTTTTTATGTCTCATTCTAACGGTTCGCTCCGATACACTGACGTCTCGAGACTTTTCCAGCTCATTGCGGACGTTTGTGGCAGTTAAGCGACGATCTCGCAAGACACTCAAGACGATGAAACGATCGTCACGGGCAGATGAGCAGCGAGATCTTCCAGATCTTGGTCTTCTGGTGTACTCTCCTGTCTCTACATAACGTTGGTAGACGTCGAACCTTTGTTCTTGGAATTCCTAGCACATCGGCGACGTAACGCTGGCTCCGACCATCTTCAATTAGGGTGACGACTCTTGCGACGTTCACGACACTGAAATCCATTGTAAATGTCCAATTCTGAAACCCAAAAGAATTAGAAGTCTATCTGTTACTAAACGCAAATGTCTACTCCGACTAGTGGAAGAAAAAAGTGGCACTAGCAGTCTAAGAACAATTGACTGTCAGACTGTCGAATTTTTAAAAGAAGTCGAAAATTCGTTACAGCTAGTGTGTTCGCAGCTGACGTTGTTTTGTCTCGTTATTTGGTTGCCTCATAGACTATATTTTCGAATTTTAAAACTTTAATAAACAGAAGCTTGCCCACTTTTCTGCTTTTCGCGATATTCCAAGTGGGCCGATTTTTCTGCCGCTCAGTGTATATATATACAGGGTGTCTCAGAAGTCGCGCAACATTGACTAATGTAGCTTCATTCAATTTAATTATTTTAAGATAACTTTTTGATTAACTGTACAGTGTACATTCTATTAATTTTATTACTCGAACATTATCGAACATATATTGTAATTAAACATCACTTATAAACCATTTTGTCTCGTAAACCTCGCAAATCTGAATAAAGCCAATGGTGCGCGACTTCTGAGACACCCTTTACGTATATATATATATATATATATATATATATATGATGAATAAAACCACGAAGGAAAGGAAACACAAAATGGTGCTCAAGCGCTTTCGTCTAATGACATCCTCAGGAACACTGAAGTACATAAAAAGGGTTAAGCCTATATATAGGTTACAAGAAAAAAAAAAGAAAAAATAAATAACATACATACACACACACACACACATATATATATATATATACATACATATCTATATATACAAATACATACATACATACATACATACATATATACACAATAAACAGAGAAGTAAAAATAATAAAAAAAAAAAAAATTAAAAATTAAAACCTTAAAGGATTACCAGTGAGGCGTACAAATTTGTAAGGAAAAATATCGATTTTTAGCACAAGATCAAATGGATTATAAAGATACAAATTTATACTGGAACTCTGCCGGGTTTTAACACAATGCTGCCTATGGTCAGGTTTCGATATATATAAAAAAATAAAATGCAAATTAAAAGTTAATCGATTTTTAGCACAAGATCAAATGGATTACAAAAATACAAATTTATAATGGAACTCTGTCCGGGTTTTAACACAATGCTGCCTATGGTCAGGTTTCGATATATATAAAAAAAATAAAATAAAATGCAAATTAAAAGTTAATAAAGTAGAAGACAAGTTTACCAAAGATTTAATGTTTTACCCTTCTTATCCAAATCTTTTTTAAAGGAATTCAACATAACAGGATCGAGTTGAAAAAGACCTTTGCTTATGTTGAAGTTATTTGAAAGTTGGATAATGGCAGACTCAAGAATATTTCTATTAACAATGTTGCTTGAATGGAATAAAACTGAAGCATTATTCCAATCAATACAGTGGGCTAACTCTGACAAATGGACAAAAAGGGCACTGGAAACTGTCCTGTTCTAACGGAATATTGATGCTGTTTTATACGTGTGTGCAAATCCTTTCCCGTCTGACCTATGTAAAAGGAATCACATTGTTTACAACCAATTTTATAGATAATGCTTGAATTATTGGTAGGGCTATTTTTTACTGATATTTTTCACAATATTGTTATATGAAAATACTACATTAATATCCAAAAGTTTAAGTACATTAGCAATGCCTAAAAAGCCCGGGAAAAATGGAAGTACTAAAATATTTTTTGACAAAGTACGAGTGTTAATATTGACACGATAGAAAGTTCGTTTTGCCTTGTTGAGACAAGATTCCATAAACGCAGATGGATAACCTATATATAGGCTTAACCCTTTTTATGTACTTCAGTGTTCCTGAGGATGTCATTAGACGAAAGCGCTTGAGCACCATTTTGTGTTTCCTTTCCTTCGTGGTTTTATTCATCATAAATATTTTTCACGTGTTACCTTCGTGAAATAATTTTCATATATATTATATATATATACAAAGATACAAAGGTGGGCAGTTGCGCCGCAACTTGCGGCGCAACATTTTTGGTTGCGCTTGCGCTTGCGGCGCAACTTTTTGAAAAGGGTTGCGCTTGCGCGTGCGGCGCAACTATTTCAGCAGAGTTGCGGTTGCGGTTGCGGCGCTACAAAAATTGTTGCGCGTGCCCACCACTGCAGATATACGTTAAATGCAAAGGTGGGCAGTTGCGCCGCAAAAAGTTGCGGCGCAACTTGCGGCGCAACATTTTTGGTTGCGCTTGCGCTTGCGGCGCAACTTTTTGAAAATGGTTGCGCTTGCGCGTGCGGCGCAACTATTTCAGCAGAGTTGCGGTTGCGGTTGCGGCGCTACAAAAATTGTTGCGCGTGCCCACCACTGTATATATATATATTATATATATATAATATATATATATATATCACGTTGTAACAAATTCTGCTCGATTAGAAAACGGACGATAGATAAAAGAATAACCTAAAGATAATGTGAAATAGTTTTAGAAATGTTGCAAAATATATGCGGCGACAGGTTCGCACAGGTTTTATCACGATACAGAATGATACAGAATGACTTAGGCTAGTGTAGGCTTAGACTAGTGTAGGATTAGGCTAGTGTAGGATTAGGCTAATGAATATTTTCTCTGGTGTTTTTCATACAGTTACAACGCCATCCCTACGATATTACAGTAATTGAAAAAACATGGAGCCCACGAAAGAGCATATTCGACATGTGATGCTGTATGAGTTCCATAAAGGATCTAACGCTAGTGAATCCGCAAAAAAACATTCAAAGAGTTTATGGAAATGATGTTGTGAGCGAATGGATGTGTAGGAGATGGTTTGAGAAGTTCAGAAATGGAGACTTCAGTCTGAAAGATTATCAACCAACAGGACGACCAAATGAGTTAGATGAAGAGTTGCTGAAAGCAACAGTGGAGGAAAACCCAACGGTAACTGTAAGAGAACTTGGCCTGCAACTCGGCGTTAGCTATATGACTATTCATCGTCATTTGAAGCTGTTAGGAAAAGTATTGAAGGTTGGAAAATGGGTTCCGCATGATTTGTCACAAGCGAATCTTCAACATCGAATCGATATTTGCACATCACTGCATTCTCGGCAACTGCAGGCACCGTTTTTGAATCGGATCGTCACTGGGGATGAAAATTCGTCCTCTATAAAAATATTAAGCGTCGACATCAGTGGTTTAGCCGTGAAACAAAGCCTGAACTTCAGCCAAGGAATGGACCCCATCCAAAGTAAATTTTGCTGTGCGTTTGGTGGGATATGCAAGGAATTATTCATTTTGAGATTCTGCCAGATAACCAAACAATCACAGCTGAAGTCTACTGCCAACAACTCCAACGATTGAAGATGACATTACAAGAAAAACGTCTGGCATTAATTAATCGCAGTGTTCTATTCCACCAGGATAACGCGCGCCCTCACACTCCTCGAATCACCACTGCCCAATTGGAGGCATTTGGTTGAGAAAAAATGCCTCATCCACCTTATTCTTCGGACATCGCACCTTCAGACTACCATTTATTCAGAAGTCTGCAACACTACCTAGATGGACAAAAGTTGCAATCAGGGAAGCTATCGAAAACGAAGTGATCGCTTTTTTTAACTCGAAAGCAAGGGATTTCTTCGAACGTGGCATAAAAAAACTTTTCGACATGTGGGAGGAGGTTATAGAAAAAGAAGTGAATTATAGTGATGATTAATTTGTCATTATGTCATTTAATTTTTGTTCTGAATTAACTAAAAAAATCGAGCAGAATATGTTACTGCTACAACCTTATATTTGTACAAATGATACGGGACCATTCTGAGTTCAATCCCATATATATAATATATATATATATATATATATATATATTATATATTATATATATATATCGTGTCCCGCTCTCATTCCTTTCATATATAACCTTGGTTTTCCTTTCACCCGAATTGTTCATTCCAAGGAAGGTCAAGCTTGTCACTCCACCTTCAACCAAGCTTAACGTGGAGTCCGAACCACGCCCCACCAGCAGCCCAGCGTCTTAACCACTAGGCTACCCATTTATCTACCAACCAATTTTTATTGTATGGAAAGATGAATAGCTGGGTTTTGCTGCGTGCCGTCTACCGTCACCGGGTCTCAATCCCGGGAACGACGGATTCGGAGTCAACGACACTAACCACATGACCACCGAGGCATACCAGGTACAACAAATCGATGAATTGGTACAGAATTTAAATTCTGTACCGATTCATCGATTTGTATGTAGTACCTGGTATTCCATGCATTAAAACCAAGCTCACCCTCTCGTCTATTGTTAATTTCGTAGTCATCCGCTACCTAAAAGAAAAAAATAATATATAATCAACACTGAAAATTCCTAAATGCGCGACTTTTGCCCACCCCATATATATATATATATATATATATATATATATATATATATATATATATATATATATACAGGGTGCTTCAGGAGGAAAGGTCAATACTTCTGGAGGTGATAGTATCAGTCATTGTGAGAAAAAGTGTTCATATGAACATGTGTCTAATTCTGAATGGTTACGGAGATAAAGCTGTTTGAATCTGATGCGCGCGCAGCGCTTCCTCCCCCTTCCCTCCCCTATAACTTTGAACCATGTAAGCTGTAATGTAAGCATGTAACATAAGCCAATCGACAGCTGACTGTTGTGAGTGACATTGTTTGGTGTTTGAAGCAGTGTTAAGAATGCCACACACCTTCACACATGCCGAATATGCAGATATGATGTATGTCTACGGTTTTTGCGATGGAAGTGCAACAGCTGCTGTTGCAGAATACATGTCGACGGTTTCCGAACCGCAGAATTCCGGATCGAAGAGTGTTTACCAGGATTTTCAACACATTGCGTGAGATTGGTACACTTCCCAGCGTTCATGTTTCATCTGAACGTGAAGGTCAACAAGATGTGGATGAAGTGGAAAACATTCTTCAATTGGTATAGCGTTGTCCTACTACTAGCTCACGAAGAATTTCTACACGTCTCGGTGTACCACACACAAGAGTATGGCGAACATTACGTGAGGAAGGTTTGCATCCATATCATGTACAGCGTGTACAACACCTTCAACCAGGAGACGCTGCCATGCGACTGGAATTTTGTCATTGGGTAAATGATCATCGCCGATTGCTTCAATTAATACTGTTCAGCGATGAAGCTACTTTCACCCGTGACGGTATCAACAACACTCGTAACTCTCATCGGTGGTCAGACGAAAATCCAAATGCCACTGTGGAAACAAATTTTCAACATCGCTTCTCTGCCAATGTGTGGTGCGGTATCATCGATGATCAGCTGATTGGCCCTGTTACTTTAGAGAATCGTCTCACAGGACAAAGTTACCTAGAATTTCTGCAAAATGAATTGCCAGGACTATTGGAGGATGTTCCTTTGGCTACACGCGCTGGTATGTACTTTCAGCATGACGAAGCTCCTCCACATTCTACCCGTCTGGTGATGCAATACCTAAACCAAACTTTCCCTGGTCGATGGATCGGCCGCGGTGGCCCCATTCAATGGCCACCAAGGTCTCCAGATCTCTCCATTAGATTATTGTTTGTGGGGGTGGATGAAAAGTCAAGTTTACAAAAGAAAGGTGGATACACGAGACGAATTGCTCGCGCGCATTTTGGATGCTGCTGCCCGCATAAAGGAACGTCAAGATCAACTCAGAAGAACAACACGCAATCTTCGCGCACGAGTTGCAAAGTGCATTGAGGTTGACGGTGGGATTTTCGAAAACGTATTGTAAACTGTAACAAATTTGTCATTTCTGTATCTGATACCATTCAAAATGCCAATGTTTAAACATTAAATGTTAGAAACAGTAATTGGTTTCTCTTTCTTGATTACCATTAACAATGCTTTTTTATTTGTAGATTCAAACAGCTCTATCTCTGTAACCATTCAGAATTAGACACATGTTCATATGAATTTTTTTTTCTCTCACAATGACCGATACTATCACCTCACGAAGTATTGACCTTTCCTCCGGAAACACCCTGTGTGTATATATATTATATCAGCGCAAGGGGGTTCTAAGCTCGTGCTCTTGAGTGCTCTTTGTGCTCGTTTATACGTGCTTGTTCCTGAAGGTTTCACGTGCGCCCTCCCGGCCCTAGCACCAAAGGATGATGAGGCTCGACCTTGCACTCCTTGTCATCCTTGGTCTTTTTCCACTTCGACTGTCCCCTCCACCTTTTCTTTTTCCTCTGGCTTTCCTCTCACTTTTTCTTTGTTTTTCGGCTGAGATATGCCCTTTTAAAAAGAGGCGAATCGGTTCTTCCCGAACTTAAAAAAAAAGAAGTGTATATATATATATATATTTTTTTTTTTAACTGCAAACAACACGCAGTAAAATTAATATAAAGAACGACGCTTGTGTAGAAGAGCGTCTCTACAAGAAGAGGAGAAAGAACGAACAAATGAAAAATGAGGCACCTCCCAGGAATCGAACCCTGGATCATCCAATTGCCGGACGGACATGCTAACCACTACACCAAGGTCCTCGATCAGTCAAAAGTCGTAATTCTCTTCTACACAAGCGTCGTTCTTTACATTAATTATACTACGTGTTGTTTGCAGTTAAAATGTATATATGTACGGCATGAGAAGGTGACCCCTCAAGGCATTCAATTCCGCTCGTATGTAGGAAAATTACTTCTGAATGATCGAGGACCTTGGTGTAGTGGTTAGCATGTCCGACCGGCAATTGGATGATCCCGGTTCGATTCCTGGGAGGTGCCTCATTTTTCATTCGTTCGTTCTTTCTCCTCTTCTTGTGCGGACGCTCTTCTACACAAGCGTCGTTCTTTACAGTAATTATACTGCGTGTTGTTTGCAGTTAAAATGTATATATGTAGGGCATGAGAAGGTGACCCTCAGGGCATTCGATTCAGCTCGTATGTAGGAGAATTAGGACTTCTGACCTGTCGAGGACCTTGGTGTCGTGGTTAGCATGTCCGACGGCAATTGGATGATCCCGGGTTCGATTCCTGGGAGGTGCCACATTTTTCATTTGTTCGTTCTTTCTCCTCTTCTTGTTCGGACGCTCTTTTACACAACGTCGTTCTTTATATATATTATATATATATATATATATATATATATATATATATATATATATATTGTGTGTGTGTGTGTGTGAGATATACTATAGAATACTAGTAGTATAGCCGCAAAAGGGTAGAGTGCAGGAATGTTGCAATTTATTACGTAATGTTGCAATGTTGCAAAGGGGGTGGAGTGTTATGCTACATGTTGCAAAGGGGGGGTGTTGGAAAAATTCCCCCCAAAAGGGGGTGGGGGATGCTGCAGGTGCAACAAGGAAACTTGGAGGCGGCGTTATCCCCCAAGAGAAAGAAGGAGAGAAAGGAGGAGAGGTGTTCACCTGGCAGGAGCCAAGTGCATATTAAGACTTCAGCCGAGTAGGCGTTGTCTTATAGGCTCCTAATAAGCCAACTGGCTGATTAGGAGCCAAGGGGGGAGGGGTACACCTGAAGGGGAGAGAGAGAGAGTAGCGGCCTTTGATTGCAAGGCATGCAACTTGGAGGCGGAGTTCTCCCCCAAGCTATTTTCGTTTACCTAACCTAAGAGGCCTCTAAGGGGTTTTCCCGAAGGGCCAGAAAGAGAAAGGACCTAAGGTCCTTGCTCGGCTGGGAGCCGAGCTTGAATAACTGTCATCAGCTTCTCACTCTTTTATAGACCTCTAATCCGGCTGAGTTGCCAGATAGCGCCATGTATTCAGGCTGAGTTGCCAGATAGCAAAAACCATATATTAATCAAAATACCACAATATATTTATATGATGGTAGTTAATCAATACAGAATTAATTGTTGGAATTAAGAAGATTCATCTGTTTAAATAATTTAAGCACACGCTCTTTACACAATAAATCACTTAATTCCTATTTTATTATAAATACCGAACAACAGTGGTAAAAACGAAAGGTAAAGAAACTTTGCGAAGAAAGTTGAAAATTAACCAAAACACACGCTCGTCCATTCCCCCCAATCTCCTCACCTCATCTGTGTTTGTGTATATATATATATATATAGAATCATAATAACCGTGTCTATTTAATTTTGTCATTCCTTATATATATAAATGGATTTTCACCTTAAAGTGAATTAAAACATTAACCAAAACACACGGTCGAGCATTCCCCCCAATCTCCTCACCCCATCTGTGTTTGTATATATAAACGAATGAACAACTCGTGTACACACGCACACACGCCTCTGTACATATCATGTGAATGAAAATCAGAAAAAAAATGCCAAACGTATATTAATTTAAACCAAATGAAGCTAAATAATGTAAAACAAATTAATTTTCTCCTTTTAGGAGAATTAATTATTCAATATAAGAAATTAATCATTAAACGTTGTTTTTCCTTTCACGAGGAAAGGATTTCCGAGAATCTGGTCAACTCGAAACACACGGTCGTCCCCCCTCCTCCCCCCATCTGTTTGTATATATAAACGAATGAACAACTCGTGCACACACGCCTCTGTACATATCATGTGAATGAAAATCAGAAAAAAAAATGCCAAACATATATTTTGTCAATCTTTATATATATATATATATATATGGGAATGAACTCAGAATGGTCCCCTGAGTTTTTTATGATACACACAGACAGTGCATGGAACAAGGAACTCTTCTGGGATAATTAAATCCACTATAGTCCGAATAAGTAATGGTAAATGACAAATACCATAGTTTTTCCTTTTCATGATGCTAGCCCGACGCGGGCAACGGGTCACTCGCAAAGAGGTCCCATAAATATAGCTTCCCTCACCAGCTATCTGCAAAGCAGACAGGATCCAGCTTTGGGACATGGATCTAGGGTTTAAAGCACATAGCCCTGCTACATTTAGAACCTCAATATAAGCAAAAGACTCGCTGCCTTCACGTCAGATTGAATGCATCAAAGAAAAAGGGGTAACTATTATATTTTTAGCCAAAAACCAAAACTTAAACCTCAACTGGCAGAATTGAGCGTCCACTTTCAAGGCACATAACATGTCCGTTTGAAGATGGGAATGAACTCAGAATGGTCCCCTGAGTTTTTTATGAACACACAGACAGTGCATGGAACAAGGAACTCTTCTGGGATAATTAAATCCACTATAGTCCGAATAAGTAATGGTAAATGACAAATACCATAGTTTTTCCTTTTCATGATGCTAGCCCGACGCGGGCAACGGGTCACTCGCAAAGAGGTCCCATAAAAATAGCTTCCCTCACCAGCTATCTGCAAAGCAGACAGGATCCAGCTTTGGGACATGGATCTAGGGTTTAAAGCACCTAGCCCTGCTACATTTAGAACCTCAATATTTGTCAATATTTTGTCATTTACCATTACTTATTCGGACTATAGTGGATTTAATTATCCCAGAAGAGTTCCTTGTTCCATACACTGTCTGTGTGTATCATATATATATATATATATATATATATATATATATATATATATATTGAATTTCACCGAATTAAAACTAACTTTATTCCTATTTTTATTATAAATATCGAATGCCAAACGTATATTAATTTAAACCAAATGAAGCTAAATAATGTAAAACAAATTAATTTTCTCCTTTTAGGAGAATTAATTATTCAATATAAGAAATTAATCATCAAGCGTTGTTTTTCCTTTCACGAGGAAAGGATTTCCGAGAATCTGGTCAACTCGAAACACACGGTCGTCCCCCCTCCTCCCTCCAATCTCCTCACCCCATCTGTGTTTGTATATATAAACGAATGAACAACTCGTGCACACACATGCCTCTGTACATATCATGTGAATGAAAATCAGAAAAAAAAATGCCAAACATATATTTTGTCAATCCTTATATATATATATATATATATATATATATATATATATATATATAAATTGAATTTCACCGAATTAAAACTAACTTTATTCCTATTTTTATTATAAATATTGAATAACAGTGGGAAACTTACGAAGATAGATGAAAATAAACCAAAACACACGGTCGTATTCTCAAATCTATACACACACACACACGCACACGAGGAAAGGATTTCTGAGAATCTGGGCCAAATCGAATCACACCTGATTGCCCAGAGGCCTTTTTTGACCATAATTTTACCTTTCTTCCAGTCAACTCGAGCAAAACCTCTCTTGACTCCGTTTCTTAGATATACACACAATTATAATAAATAATAATCATCGAAAGAAATAAGGTAGGCAAACCTGAAAGTACTAATAATTATTTATATATATATATATAATATATATAGAGAGAGAGAGAGAGAGAGAGAGAGAGAGAGAGAGAGAGAGAGAGAGAGAGAGAGAAAGAGAGAGAGAGTTTTGTTCATTAATAAATAAAGGAATATGCTTGTATCTTTTGCCAGCAAATTCCATTCACGTAACCTGGAGTCCCAATAATTCCGCTCTTGGGCTCTCTCCAAATCATTGGTATGCAAATGGCATAGATTTGCGGGTACCTTTAATCCAGTGGTGGCCAACCATTTTTTGATGCGTGCCATTTTTAGGTTGTTTAATTCGGATGCGCCAAAAAAAAATTTGTGAAAAAATTACTAATAACTTGTAAGTAAAAATAAAAATATAATATAATATTTACCTTAAATAGAAATATAATGTGAAAAATATTTACCTTAATTTTTAGTTAACTACATCTTAACTGCTTAAATCTTTGATTTTTAATATTTAGTGTTAGAAGTGAAAATTTAGCACAATTCATACTAGACCTCGATGCGCCACTTCAAAGTACTTGATGCGCCACCTTTGGCCACCACTCAGTGAGTTTAATCCAACCCCTAAGAGTGACGGCACAGGAAATGCATGAGATATGAGGTGCCCAGGATTTGTCTTGGTCGCCTACTTTACATCCAAAATAAAGTTCGTAAGTCTTCTTCACGAGTGGGGCCATCGTCTTCCTCTGTGCCATTATGGTCAGTTCTCCACATACGTAGCAAAATGTATCTCTGGGATTAATAGTTTCGATTCATGCTGGCGGAAATTATTGAAATCATGGAAAACTTTTTGGAATGAAAAACTAATTTTTTCTACTATGAAAAATTTTAAAATTTGAGCAAAACTTGAAAAAAATTTCTTTCTTTTTATTAAAAATCTGTTTGTTTAAATAGCTATATTTTTTTAATGCAAAAAATATCATTAAATATAGTTAACCTGGAAAAAAGAAAGTAAAATTAAATTAGTACACTTAATTCTAACTAATATTTTGGGAAAAAATGGAAATATTATTTTCTCAAAAACTATGGGTGATAAAAACATTCTGAAACCATATTTGGAATCAGCATCAAAAGTTCTATAAGAATCACCAAATAGTTTTCAAGAAACAAAAATGTGTTCACTAGTGTAATTAACTCTTTCTCGCCGAATTGGAAAGGTTTTCACTCCGCCTTAGACCCACAGTTTAACGTGGAAACCGAATGCTCTTTTCTTTTTTAAAATATAATTAGATATTTATAATTTCTTTATTATAAAATCCTCTCGATTACATTAGTGACTAATGATCCGGGAATAGTGGGGGAAAAAATATTGACATGGTAAAGACAGCAAAGGGTAATACGAGCATTAAATCTACTGGAGAAAATATAAAGATGCCATTACTCGTCCGGACCCGTTATAGCGGATTGGTACACAAACTTATCATAGCTCCACCCAGCTACACTGGCAGCCAATCACTACGAACATCTGGCCTTAATCTTTTGGGGCGGAGCTTGGCGATTGTGCATATAAAAGTGAATATTTTTCAGTTTGGAGTAACAGTAGCTATTTTCGCGTCAGTGAATAATCATTCCCTCTGCCAGTGCATTCCCTCCACCGTGGACCACGAAATGTACGCTTTTCCGGATCTGTATGGTGACACTGCAGCATTAACTGCAATTAATCTTTTTAACGCAATTGACCGTGATGAATTATTTCCAACGCAAACCGTTGAAGATATTTGGTGACGCTCCTTACAATCCGATGTAAGGGACTACCATAGAAATGTAAGTGTCTATAATTTATTCACAAGAAACACGATTTTATATATATGGAGGGTTGTAGTATCTCGTCAAATACTTCATTTAGATACTCACCATTATGCTAAAATCGAAATTTTTTATGGCAATCGTTTTAAGTGTTATTTGGATTTACCTCTTATCGCCATTATGCTAAAATCGAAATTTTTTATGGCAATCGTTTTAAATGTTATTCGGATTTACCTCTTAAATGAGTTTCGAACCAAAGATATCTTCACATAATGGGGTCTGTCTGTATACTCTGTATATGTTTTAAAAGAATGAACATTATTCCCTTAAGGTCCGATGAGGATTTGACGTGTTATACAATCTTTTGAAGAATCTCGTGTCATGAATACGGAGGATATACTGAGCAGTCAGCATAATGAATGTCACACCGAAATTGTGTGTTTTTCGATCTTTTTGGGGTAAGAAGACAATAATTTTCATAAATTTATTAAATGAAAGAAATCAGTACAATAACCAACTACAGAATATACCGTTACAAATATACACACACGAACAAAAACATTATACTATACAACGAGTACGTACAATTGGAAAACGGATTTTTATCTGTCTGCATACCATTTCATCGTTTCGGCGAGTGTGGCACGGGTCAAAAAATTTATAAATTCTTTATCACATGACATATGCATGAGAAATGAGACGCAGTACATTCCGCAAGCATTACTAAAATATCCTTGTATACGAAACGGGTTCCATACAACTTCGGGAATATGTAACAGCGAGAAATTTTACAATAATAGGGTCACTCCAGGGTTGAGTACCGAGTGAATCAAAATAGTACAGGCGCTGTCTATTTTTAAAATAGACAGCGATCCAATGAATCCCTTCATTACCGATGACATCTGTGTTCACAATAAGACTACCGCATTCTCGCGTACTTGGCAAACTCAATGTTTCATTCTTCGCAAACACGCCGATAAATTTGGAACGTGTGACTCGTTCACTATTCATTACTTTCTGAAGTGTATTAGCATCCATTTTAAAAGTCTATCTACTTCTATTAGGGCTTGCGATTCGAGATATACTAGTACACTAATAGGCGCGTCTATAGGCTTGGCGAATTCCAGCCGCACTGAGATGTTTCCGCTCTGCTGTGGGGTTAAATGGGTATTTACGCTAGCAGATAAGTCAGGTGTAATGTCAAACGGATAAAGGTTAAATTGATCAATGAATTCTTCCTGCGTTACCCCATTACCAAGCTCATCACAATCACCTGCAATATGGGTCAGATTACTATAGGCTCTGGCACAAAGAGGTAACACAGCGTCTGATGAATAGTCCGTACCCATTGTTCCACCCAAAGCAGTGCCATTAACGTATAGAGTTATATTTTTAAGTCCGAAATTCTCGAATTTAAAGGCACTCTTTTTATATTTTCCATTCACCGAAGCATGGCCTTGCATTCCGATTAATATCCTTTTAGGAAGATTTCCCAGGGCAATGTTTTCTATCTGCTTCGATGCCAACCCTGCAGGAACCGTATATAGTTTGATTTGTACTCTGTTAATAGGATATTTCACTGTAGCGTTTAGTAAATTTTTCTCAATTTCTAGTTGTTTTGGTGAACTTAATTTCACTCGCCGTACGCGGAGGTATGTGTCCATAATGTGAACCACAACGGGCTTTGCACCCTCTTCTTGATCAGCATCCAGATTTAAGCAGATCTCAGGACTCGTGCGGGTGAGCTTTATTTTCATATCCACCCCGTTGACAAGCAACTTCTCCAGGAAAGTGAAATCTGTGTGCAGCCGGCCAAAACACTCGTATATTTTCTTTTTAGAATTTTTAAATTTGTCCTTTATACTACTTTCATCTTTAGTTTGATAATATCCCTCGGCACTTAAAAAGGTAGCCTTCGCTTCTTTGGAAAAGTTGAGGACATTTTCCAGATAGGCTCGTAGATGATAGTACCCCGTGCCTGCCGATATGTTGGTCTGATTTAAATATACGTCACACTGGTTGAATATGGAGTGCAGAAAGTTTGTTTCAGGGTATGCAGCATATTTGTCATCGCAGACCGTTCCATCAGAATGGGCTATACGTAGCTTAGCGTACATGTGCACACAGCTTGGATCAAAAAAGTAAGGGCCTGAGCTGGGTATCACGAATTCTATAGGTGCACTCGGGGAACTAATTGTGTTTAAAGGGTTAATTGTAATAAAATCACTGTGCTCAATAGAAACTTGGGTTGGAGGCAGCTCATAAAGGGACAGCTCCGATTTACAGCATTGTGAACTACATGGGTGGATGAAGCGTGCCATGGCGAGTTAGAAATAGTGCCTCCTCTCTCGACAAGTGGTAAACAAACTATGATTCATGAGATCAATGTCCTTAGCTTATATCAGTCAAAAAAGTGGTCAACCATAGGTTTCATTCGCTTACAGCACTTCTTTTTTGATATCCTTTTACGTTTAATACCACGTGACCCCTTCTTCCGGGCAGCCCTCTTCTTCTTCCCGCCACCACGCATTTTTCTCTTTGCATCTTTGATGATTTCGTCCCGTGTACGCTTTAAATGTTTTTTTAGAGCTCCTTTAGGTTTAGCCCCGGCCAATATGTCTTCTGCAGTGTTAAGACCTGATTGTAGCGCTTTCCTTCCGAGGTATCTGGCACCCCTCTTCAGCAAAGGAACAGCCGTACGTAGTATGGATGAAAAAATGGATCCAAGTCCACTACCGCGCTGGTATCTCACCCCTCGATAGACGGTGAAAGGCTTTCTATCCATTATAACTCAGTGCGTCGAAAGTATAGCTTCACTGTTAAGCTCCCGTTACCGAATGGGAAGTTTTCACCCTCAATCGTTCTTATATATATTGAGATATTGGTTATTAAATTAGTTGCGACATTCACATAATGGGGTCTGTCATATGTAATACTCAAACTCCTTCCTCTATGGTTGGGGATGTGAGCAATGCGCAGCAGGCGTGCCTGGGTATCCCCAACAAACTGGTGCTCCACTATATTACTGTAAATATAGCACATGTCTGGGGACCTTTCAGCCAATTTCTCCATCTTCAATTGATACATTAATCTGGACAAGTCATGCTGTCTCGTGAAATGTCTCTTTGGAAGGCTGCGCTATATCGGCCATTGGTTAGAATTTTGAACTTTCTATGGTCTTTAATACGTCTGTTAGTCTTTGATTTTAGGATTAGTGTATGTGCATGGTTTCCTTTATTTACGATTTCGTATACTAAATCATTCGTAAGGTTTGAGTTTCTTAAACTTACGTTTAAGCCTCTCACAACATCCTCGACCGAACCATATTGACCCGGTCCTAGTCTTACTTCTGTACTGTAATACCGTGCAACCTTAGTCCGAGCGATACGTATAGTTTCATCCATAGCTACCCCAGCTTTTTCACACTCGTCAATGTCTCTAAGGATCGTAAAAACGGTTTCTTTATGTTCAATATTTAAAAAGATGGTGTCCAGCTGAATTTCGCATATCCCCACCTCATACGAATCACGACCCAATTCAATGTGCCCGTGGAGTTCTGTTACAAAGTTGGCCAGTGTGTTGTTAGGGTGTACATACAGGGACGAGGAGGACGGGAGTGTGACGTAGAAATGGTTAGGAGCCATGATGCATACTATTTAAGCTTCATTATTGCATCAGCTTTTATATAGGTGTTGAAGCTTTCTGGGTACCCTAGCCATTTCACCAGGTACATTTTTCTCTTTCCTGAACCTTTGCTTCCTAAATTTTCTCAATTTTAAACACATTTTTTCCTAAATTAAACGCAACTTTCTGCAATTCCTCGCGGTAAAAGCCTCCTGAGATTTCTTCCCCATTCAAATCTTCAATGTAATACATCATTATCTCACCTTTAGGTCTCATAGCCCTAACTTTAAAAATCTCACGTGTCCATCCTTGCTCAAAACCCTTTGCGAATTTATTCTCCGAACGCGACAGCCTTACATAATCATTGATTTTGAAGCGCGCAGAGTGTGGTGGTGTTGGTGATCCATCTCTTCTCGGGAGCGTACCTCTTTCTAAAACTTCGTTAGGTGTTGTCCCAATCGTACGATGGTGTGAGCGGTTGTAGGATGATGCCAATGATTCCAGAATGTCTAGAAATCTGTATGTGTTTTTGTGTGTAAAATAGCGGTGCATGCGTTCCTTTATGGTACGTTGAACTCTTTCAGCTAAAGAAGCCTTATGTATAGAATTGGTTGTGTAATAGCTGATATTAAACTCTGTCAACATGTTCTGAAAAGCACGGCCTATAAATTCCTTCCCCATATCCGTACAAAAATCCCTGTTTTCTTTTAACATTAGCGTTTTGGTGGCTTTAGCAACTGTTTCAGGTGATTTATTTTTCAGAGGAACTAGCCACAGATATCTAGAGAATACGTCTATTATGAATAGAATGTAGCGGTAACCATCGTTATACACAGAATATCTTTGCATGTCTGTTAAATCTGCTTGCCAAATAGAATCAATCGAGGAAGTCGTTGTCTTGACTGTTTTAAACCTTTTTCTCACAGGCTTATGAAGCGTATAAGCGTCCTGCTCCCTCAAAAATCTTTCAACATCTTTTTTCCTTACTCCGTAAACACTTCTGTACAGTCTATCTACGCCGCCGTAAGAGGATGGGTTAGAAATGTCATAATAGCGTTTAGTTAATACGTTAGCCATTTGCGTATTTTAGAGGCACGTGGGTAGGGTTGACCGTTGTTTAACCTCTTCTTTCTCCTCTTCAAAGGTGTTACCGCCGGGGGTGACGGCGTCTTCAATTGTGTCACATGCGTTGCATGTTCCAAGTCTTTTAACCTGTTCAGATTTCCTATCAACGTTTTAGGGACATTTATTTGTTGTAGTCTTGCTTTAATATGCTTCCATCCTGATGGTGATGGCCTATCCCACTTTCTCACCAGATCATGGACAATGTCTACGATATTCGATCCCTGTACCTTTGATCCTTCCACAATGATCTCGCCTGTATCGGTCCATTGTATGGCTGGATCCTCATTCAATAGATTATAAAGACTTAAGCCTTTACTCCTCAATGTATGTGGGAGGGTGCTTTTTAATACATGCTCGATATGTTGTGTGGCTAATCCCTTAATTTTTGGTTGGTCAGCTGTATCGTCGGGCACAGATCCTATGTCGCCATGTCCATCGTCCCCCGTGCTGTGCCTAATAACCACAGGAATCTCTGTAGGGTCTTATAATTTTCGTACTCGTGAAGAAATTTCTGCAGAGCTTCTTGGTATAAGATTCTTTTCTCATCAGGTGTTTTTTCACTGTTTAATAGGGCTAGCAATTCGCTTTCCATTCTTTTAAGTCTGCTTTTACGGGGATCTAGATCCGTGTCTGGATTCCTTTGCAGTGAAGCGTACACCTCGTGGGGAATCACTACCACTTTCTTCATTATATTAATCTAGTCAGTAAAGGACCCAAAACTGAAAATAAGATGGGGAGAAATGACCCTCCTGTTTGTACAATAATTCGTTTTTTCTTCGCTACAGTTTGACTTTTACGAGCGAGTGCACGTATTATGTTCTTGTAGCGGCGTAGGCGAGCCTTCTGAGGGGTTTTCATTGATACATTGCAATTTATAACGTTAAGACAGATTTCACAGATGCATTTTAAAAAGTCGGCGTCGATATTTTTAATAAACATCTGCTGCATTGCCCGGGGCAGTCGATGATAGATTTTTATTAATTCACGGTATTTCTTTAGTCTCTTTGTCATTCTGGAATATACACCGTTTCAGGCTCGTTTGGAAATATATTCGTTCGTAGAAGCACTCTAAACGTGTTTCGCGGATGAAGGTCGCAAAGCAAATATCCGTAACGCGTGCTTGTAGCTTCTTTATAAACTTCCAAAAACTCCTTACGCTGATTCGGGAACATTTGATTGGCTAATACCCCAATTTGTGATACATCTCTACGTTGCGCGAATAAGACTAGATATTGCGTATTTAACGACACATCGCGCATGTATCTATTTTTGAAAAATAGATTCTGATTGATGAAGAACACGCTTATGTTAAGATGGTGGGAGAATACTGTAAATGTCTCGGCAAACGTTTTATCCATCTCCAACATGAGATCGTCAATTACAATGATGTATGTTCATTTCCCTTTAACGAATTAACGTCATATACGCCTTTGTGGAACAAAATATCATCTTGGTACTCGTTGAACACTGATTGATACGTCGAATAGCACCATATAACTTTATGCACAAATTTCGAGAACATCTCTCCCTTTTCTTTAATGATTTTAAGCATAAACACAGTTTTACCACATCCTGTAGGTCCAGATATAATACATGTGGATGGGCTCGTGAATCTGAATTTTTCTACAGAGTCCATTTCTAACACGTCACACTCCTAAGTGGGTCATTTACAAAATATTACAAATTTTGAGTGCTGTTCCTTATATTTTGTTTCTTCTCCCACAGAACCGTGAATGACGATGAGGTAGAGCACCCCATCATTGACATTACGGATGACCTCGACGACAGTGTAGTTGTGATCTCCTCCCCTGCCAACGAACCCTCACCAGCGATACCGGTAGCACGTCCAAAGCGGAGGTATGATGAAGAGAACCCCACGTCAGGTATAAAGCGACCGAAATACGCGCCTGTTGCACCAGTAATAGATCCCCAACCCTCAACCTCTTACGCAACAATCCCCCCAGCAGCACCTCCCGCTAATATATCCCCTTATTCATCCGCCACAGTTGCCCCCCGTTCTGTTAAGTCTACAATAATAGATCCCCAACCCTCAACCTCCTACGCAACAGGCCCCCCAGCAGCACCTTCCGCTAATATATCCCCTAATTCATCCGCCACAGTTGCCCCCCGTTCTGTTGAGGATGATATAACGTTTGAGTTGGTGCGATCCGCAGCCCCCACCCCAGCCTTGACTAGAAATCGGTATAGAGTCAGGGTCGACCCTAGAGCCATGTATAGCAATAATTGAGCGCGGGCTACGCCGGGTTGTACAGCGTATTGTAGAGTTTGCTCTTCAGAATCGCGACGAGCGTGAAGTCAGGACGAGTCTGTCCTTTGGATTCGGGTCAAATGACGGTGATGTAGATTATTGGGCGGTAGTGCCATTTAGACGTTTGGCGGCTGAAGATGTAGAATATATATTAGGACGTATAATGCAAGCCGCCCAAAGTAGTATAGCCTTTATGGACAACTTCACGGTAAATATTGATCGTGTATTCCGTGTTGCGGGTCATAGTGCCATACCGTATACTCTTAACTCAATTCTCACTATTTATAGAAAGCATATAAACGTCGATCGTGGTTGCGGCTTTATAGCAGTACTCTTAGCACATGTTTACTGTACAAAATACACGGCTCAAAAAATTTGGCTGCCTACGGTCGTGGAACGTGCCCGTAAACTAGCTGTAGACTGTGAACTTGAATTTGACTGTAATATGGGTCCTGAAGAGCTGAGAATGGTAGAACAGGAAATGAATGTCCGTATAGTTGTATTTGGGTTGGATGATCGTCGTAGGACTGTGTATGTTTTTAAAAGCTGTGTGAGAGATCGTACAAGACCCCTACTTATTTTAGGATTGTCAGGGACAACGTATCTCCCCATCCGTAATATAAGGTGGCTTTACGCGAGTTATGACAAAAGTCGAAAATATGGGAGACATCATGATTTGTGTAAGGGGTGCCTCGAGTTTGCGGATGATATAGTGAGACATTGTAAAGAATGTCACATGGTATGTGAGCAGTGTAAAAGCACCAAATGTGAAAGCCGTGTAGTTGAAGCTGAGAAGAGAGACTGTGATGTGTGTAGACGCACATTCAATAACTGCTTTGATTTCCATAAATCAATTGGCACGTGCAGGAAAATGAGAATCTGTGAATGTGGTATGTTTCACACAATGGATAATTGGGGAAATTTAAGCACAAGTGTGACGAAATTCACTGTCCTACATGCCAGGAGGAATATAAGGCGGATGGAGTAAAGCATGTATGTTATATGAAAGATGCTAAGCCTAAAAATAACCCTTGTATAACTGTATACTACGATATAGAAACATATACGAACGCTGAAACCAAAGAGGTAATTCCACATTTACTTGTGAGCCAGACCATCTGTGATGAGTGTATGGGGATCGAATGTGACGAGTGCCCCAAATGCGGTAAACGGACAAACGTTTTTAAAACGAATGTCCGCGATAGTCCTGTGAAACTATTTGTGTCCTATATTGTCAAGTTAGCCGACAAGTTCAAAAAAATGACTGTGTATATTCTCGCCCATAACGGGGCAAAGTTTGACACGCAGTTCCTTTATAAGGAGTTGCTTGAACACGAATCCTCTGAGATATTTACAGGTGATCCATTGAAAAGAGGCAACAAATTAATACAGATGCAAATAAGAGGCAATGTACAATTTAAAGACACTTTATTATTCACACCTTGTAAATTAGCAAAGCTACCCAAGGTGATGGGTAGCAGCTGAAGTTTCCAAAGGATACTTCCCTTACACTTTCCTCACCAGCGAGACTTTAAACTACGTAGGCCCACCACCACCCAAACATTATTTTAACTATGACTGTATGGATGAACGTGAAGACTTTGATCGATACTACAACAGTTTTAATGAAAGTAACCCTTATAATATAGCTGATGAATGTGAGCGTTATTGCGTGAATGATGTGCGCGTGCTTAGAGTATGTTTCCAGGCCTTTAGAAGGATGTACATAGCCGTTTCAAATGCGATCCGCTGCAAGTCGCAACCACCATCGCGTCATTATGTTTTACGGTGTTCAAGAATAACTTCATGCCTAAAGACACCTTAGCCATTATTCACCGAAACAACCCCGCAGTTACGGACACAAGGCTATTTACTGGCTCATACACCTACAGCAACAGACAGGTGTATACATAAAGCACGCCCGCAACACGGGTGAAGTACCCATTAAGATTAATGGACGTGTTTTTTGGGTTGATGGGTTAAGTGAAAACCGTGTCACTGGTGTGAAGACTGTGTACTCCTTTAACGGATGCTGGTGGCATGGATGCCCCCGTCCTGAGTGCGGAATCGCCGGAGATATCCACGGTAGATCTCCTGCCGACTGTCTTGCATGGACCCGCACCCGCGATCAACTTATAGGATCACAGTTCACTCACAAAGTCTTGTGGGAGCATGAATATGATGCACGGATGGAGACAGACGAGGTGTACCGTGAGGAAATAAACACGATCAAGCGTTCAATGGTGCTGGATCCTCTCAAATGTGGTGATAGCTTGTTTGGAGGACGTACAAATCCATTCAGACTATACTTTCCACCTACGGAGGGCGTGAAGCTCCATTACTACGATTTCTGTTCTTTATACCCATACGTGATGAAGAACAATCCGTACCCCGTGGGCGCTCCTGAGAAACTGGTGGGACCTAACCTGCCCTCCATCAATGAATTTTCAAGAAATTTGAATGATCGTTACTTTGGGCTCTCTTTCGTAGACGTACTCCCCCCACGCAATTTATGGATGCCAATCTTACCTGTCGTTATCGACGACAAGCTCATGTTTCCCCTGTGCGTGAAGTGCGCGGAAGAGGATAACGGCGATTGTAACCATATACCCCACCAGCGTAAGATCAGAGGCGTATATACAAGTCCTGAGCTGGCCCTAGCCGTACGCCATGGTTATAGAATACTGAAGATACATGAGGTGTGGAGGTTTCAGAAGCTACCCAACCTTTTCACACCATATATAAACGCCTTTTTGAAGGATAAGGTTGAGGCATCAGGGTATCCGCGAGGAGTTGATACCGAAGATGAAAAGTCTGCCTATATTCAACGTTACCGCGACCGCGAAGGTATACAACTTGATCGTGCCCAAATTGCAAAGAATCCTGGCAAGCGCTTTAGTGCAAAGTTGTGTCTAAACAGTCTATGGGGAAAATTTGCACAGAATACCGGCAAAGGGAACATTCATTTGGCACAAAGTTATAGTGATGTCTGGGATTATGCCAATGCTCCCGATAAAGAGGTCATGGAGATCGTGAATGTAGGTAATACTTACATAATAAAGTACAACAACACTGAATTGGCCACAGATACCTCAAGGGTTACAAACATACCTGTGGCCAGCTTCACAACAGCCTACGCCCGTATAAAACTTTGGGGTCTATTGCATTCTCTTGGGCGGAGAGTATTGTATGCCGATACAGATAGCGTGATATTCACAGAGAGGGAGGGTGAATACATGCCCGCTATTGGGGAGTTCCTCGGCGAGCTCACTGATGAGATCAAGGATGAGTATGGGGACAACGCATACGCCGACTCTTTTGTCTCAACAGGACCTAAAACTTATGGGGTACGGGTCAGGGTGGGGGAGGATATGAAATATATCGTGAAGGCAAAGGGTATTACGCTCAACCATGCGAATCGGCGGGTTGTTAACTTTGAATCGTTGAAGGATCTAGTGTGTTTGGACGATGATGAGGGCGAACGACCTCCCCAACTAATTGTAGGCACCCACAATTTTCGGGCGCAGAAGCTGGGGGGCGTGAAGGAACTTAGGGGTACGAAGGTGTGCCGTAACACCTATAGGAAACGTTACCAGTTACCTGGTACCTATGATACCGTACCCTTTGGATACCATAACGTTTGATGCTTCTATTGTTAACTTACTTATCACACGTATTTGTCTTGTATATAATCTTTGATGTATCTATTGATTTATTACACGTATTTGTAAATATATATAACTTGAATATCTCGTTTATTAAATAAATCATGTTTCAATTAGCGTTTCACTTTCTCCTTTGTGTGTGTGTGTGTGTGTGTGTGTGCGCAGGTGAAAGTTCTAAGCTCCGCCCACTGTAAGATCAGCAACGTGAGTCATGCTACTATCTGGGATTCCCTGCGTGGTCAGTCGACTGCAGTAAGCCCTTGAGATCAGACGTGTATTCGCCAGCGTAGAAGAAAAAAGGAGATCAGACGTGTATTCAAATGGCTACCTTTAATATTGCTTGTACAACGTTTATGAAATGGTATTCAGCAAAGTGCAGGATGTGGTGGATACCGAAAAACTTCCTATTCCCCCTCCTATGCCTCTTTTAAAACCACATTGGATTGTGCGAAGTTGCAAGATGTACAAATACTCTACGGATGTTCTGGTGAGACCGTTGAAGGCTTTCGTTGCACAGACGATGTGCTGAAGTATGCTGTAGAGCTAAACTTTATAAAGTCTCACATATACCGTGAAGTAAAAGAAACAACGCGTGCAGAAGAGAAGCAGCAGGTATGGATAATGAGTCTTGCGGATGGGTGGTGTGACAAGCGGTATTACGTCATGTTACACCATGTCGATTACTCATACCCTACGACTGAAAATGTGAATCTCGTGATCATGGACAATCTTAAGTATTTTTATCACTATATTAATGTATATCATGATGAGGTTCGTAGTGAGGTTGTGGCTAGTGCCCTGCGTGAGTTTTTAACAGACTTTAGAGACGAGTATCGTTTGATGGGCAGAAAGGAAAAATATGAGCATATGTTCCTCTCAAATAGTGCGCCGGAGTGTGAAGATGTTTAGTAAAACATTAAAATGTGCCTAGTTCGTGAAAATTATCCTGAGGGAAACTGTCTGGTGCGTAGTCTGGTAGTGATAAAACCGAAATTAATTCTTGTAGCGGAAAAACACCTACCCAATATGTACAACAATTCGATTATGGTGCGACTCGCGGATCATACGAGTTCGAACAACCCATTCACGTATCATCGAGTCAGCCGCCCATCGAACCGTTCCTGCCTACCTGCGTGCCTCACACGGCTCATAGTTATCTCAGAGCTTGAACCGAGTGGACGTGCGCTCCTCGAATACGATGGAACTTCCTTTGAGCAGCATTCTCAACGCCTCGTACGATGTGTCCGTGACGAAATCGTTGCGCGTGTTCAGGCGTAAATCCGGTACCGTTAGCTATGTACTGGAAACGGAATGTAGACAAACAAACGGGTTTATTTAAGTGTCGAGGAGATGAATAGAATCTTCGTGATAGTTGAGAAGTGGAGTGAAGATCGTTATAAAATACCTGCTAACGTAGGTACAAGAAGAGAGCAGATTAGTGACGCACCCTCATACGCCGTTGTATGTACGTTGTGTATAAATAACGATCGGCCATGCATTGATATACGGCTGATGTGGAAGAATGCTTCTGATAATAACGCTCTTGTTCCTACGCGAAACCGTTTCATCCTCGACAGAATGTTTGAAATCGTCGGATTCCGCAAGCTGAAACCTATATTAGACGCGCGTGTTACGGATATGCTTTATTTTGATACAGTACTTGAATACGCATACACCGCTCTGCTCGATGGGTTTACCGAGTGTAGGGCTGAACAAGGTGAGAATGGTCTAGAGCTGGACGTTTATTTAAAAAGTTTAGACTCTTTGAAATACCATGAACTTTGGTACAAAGCAATTGATCGGTACAAGGCTGAGCTCACCTACACCGTTCACCCTGAAGAACTATTTCTTTATATAACGCGCAGTTGTCGTAACGATTTAGAAGATTATTTCAATTGCCGCTATGTTGAGTGAAGATGAGTTCACGATTGAAAAGCTCGAGTCGGTAGAAATAAACCCTCGATTGGAAAAGCGTGTTTATAAACTTGTGTTTAATAATGTAGCTAACGATGAACTCTTTGTGCGTGCTTTTGATTGTATTCTAGACGTATTTAAAGATGACTTACCAACCGGTTGTAAAGTGGGAACAAAAATAGTACTGAACGATATGAAAGCCCTTCATATCGAGTACAGGTTTCCCTATACTTTATGCGGTGAAATATTATTAAACCGCATATACTGCGTAATGCAGAGCAATAATGATGTAATTGTAAACTCGATTAAGTGCGAGTTTAGTATTTTGAAAAAAAAAGTGAAATGTATTTAACATATTTGTGTGATATTTCTCCTGTACTGTTATATTGAAGGATTATATGCATATTCCTCATTTCTATTATTATTGAAATGTATATTTATTTCTATATATGTGTGTGTGTGTGTGTATATATTTTTTGATTATATGCATATTCCTCATTTCTATTATTATTGAAATGTATATTTATTTTCTATATATCTCCATAATTGTGTGTGTGTGTGTGTGTGTGTGTGTGTGTGTGTATATTTCTCCTGTACTGTTATATTGACGGATTATATGCATATTCCTCATTTCTATTATTATTGAAATGTATATTTATTTTCTATATATTTA
The DNA here is from genome assembly GCA_023014485.1 of Bathynomus jamesi. Classification (NCBI taxonomy): domain Eukaryota; kingdom Metazoa; phylum Arthropoda; class Malacostraca; order Isopoda; family Cirolanidae; genus Bathynomus; species Bathynomus jamesi. The sequence continues at coordinate 179,503 of JAJOZX010002505.1, forward strand.
TAATAAACAGAATGATGCAATGTTGTTTTACTTAATTCTTTCGGTTAATTATATCATGTTACGCCTTCTAAACCTACTAGCGGAATTCTAAACCAACTTTTAAGAAAATAAATGGTACAATCTGGCAACTCTCCATAATAATAATGTTAAAAAGTGGTATCTGGCAACTCTAGCCATTTACGCCTTCTAAGCCAACTGGCTGATTAGGAGTCTATAATAATGTATACAATGGTATCTGGCAACTCCATAATAATGCTAAAAAGTGGTATCTGGCAACTCTCCATAATAATGTTAAAAAGTGGTATCTGGCAACTCAGTCTTCGATTAGAATTAATTAATTAAATATATAGCACAAACTGGCAACTCAGCCTTCTATTGAATACATGGCGCTATCTGGCAACTCAAGCCATTTACGCCTTCTAAGCCAACTGGCTGATTAGGAGCCTATAAGACAACGCCTACTCGGCTGAAGTCTTAATATGCACTTGGCTCCTGCCAGGTGAACACCTCTCCTCCTTTCTCTCCTCCTTTCTCTTGGGGGATAACGCCGCCTCCAAGTTTCCTTGTTGCACCTGCAGCATCCCCCACCCCCCTTTTGGGGGAATTTTTGCAACCCCCATTTGCAACATGTTGCATAACACCCCACCCATTTGCAACATTGCAACATTACGTAATAAATTGCACCATTCCTGCACTCTACCGTTTTGCGGCTATACTACTAATAGTGTAGAATTATGTACAGGTTACCCTCGCTTTATGCGACTTCTCTTAATGCGACAACCCTACTTCTACCATTCCCTCGCGTTATGCTACAAAAATTTGCAATTATGCGACTGCAGTGTTGCCTGGCCCTCTCAACCTGACTGTCACATTTGGTCACACATGAAAATTCATGTTTTGTCACATTTTGTCACATGTCAAATTTGTAATTTGTCACCTGTCAGATTAGTAATTTGTCACATACCAATGCAACCCGAACTGAAATTTACCGAGAGAGAACTGAATGTACTTCACAGACTATTATTTTCATTAAAATAGCCCTCCTAACATACACTTGGGAAATACAGAAATGTGATATAGCTATAATAGTATATGAAAACATTGTCATCTGGAACAAAAATGTAAAAAACAAAATGAATGGCCTCCTCCTCCTCTCCAGCCATCCCTTATACTTCCAAATATGAGGATCTGTTCAATTATTTAATTTGAAAATTTTTCATCCTTATTAAAAAACAACCGTATAACACATTGATACAAAATAATTGAAAATATATTTCAACAAAGCAATAATTAAATAAATCAAAATAGAGAAAAAAATACATCAATGAAAAAACTGACAAAATCACAAAATTTTCTAATGAGTACCAGTGGTCTCCAAACTTTTTTGATTACGCACCCTTTAATCAACAAAAATAAATAACACGCACCCCTAATGAACATGAAACACGAAGGAAAAGAAACACAGAGTGGTGCTCAAGCGCTTTTCGTCTAATGACATCCTCAGGAACACTGGAGTGAATAGAGAGTTCAAGACTATATATAGGAGAAATTCATATTTTTCTATTTCTACAAACCATAATTCATATGCTCGGGATGCCAATTTCCCGTCCACCATTCTGTTCAGTGACGAGGATGTTTTTCATAGAAATGGTGAGGTAAATCGACAGAACACCCGCTACTGGTCTCAAAACAACCCTCACTGGTATACCTCTTCAAAGGAACAAGGTGCATCTCGGGTGATGGTATGGTGTGGCATTTGGAAGGATCGCATCATAGGCCCCCTTCTTTTTCGCTGAACATGTCACTGGAGGCACCTACCTACGTATGCTCGAGGAAGAAGCATTTCCCAGTGTCTTCAACGAAGAAGGAAATTTCCCAACATGGTTCCAGCAAGACGACGCTCCTGCACATTACAGCACCCAAGTAAGGGAATACCTGTACCAACAATTCCCTTGTCATTGGATAGGACGTCAAGGGCCTGTGGAATGGCCCGCTAGAAATCAGGATCTCACGCACTAGATTTTTTATCTCTGGGGCCACTTGAAAGCGCTGGTATACGCAGAGAAAATTAGGAGCGTTGAACATTTGCGGCAGCGCATTATTGGGGCATGTACACCATTACTCCTCACATCATTCACCTTGTGCTTGCTGACTGGGTATCACGTCTGAATTTGTATATTGAAAACAATGGTGGACATATTGAGCACGTTCTGTAAATAAAAGCTTTTGTTTTGCTTTTTTTATTATTTTTCCTATGATGCCGGACTTATGGGACACCCTGTATATATATATATATATATATATATATATATATATATATATAGTAAGTACAGAAATAAAAATTGTAGGAGGAGCACACACATTTGTAAGGAAAACTAACAATTTTAGCACTTTGCCCGAAATTCAACATAAGCTCAAATGGCTTGTTTACAGCCAATTTTTTATAGTTATTGTCTGAATGATAGATAGGTCACAAAAGAATAAAGAAATAAAAATAAACATAAAGATATAAAAATAAACATAAAGAAATAAACACAGATAAAAACAAAAATTGCAAGCAGAGCACACAAATTCAAGCTCAATTGGACAGTTTACAATCAATTTAATAGATGATGCCGAAATGATATATATGTGACAAAGAAATAAAATAAAGAAATAAACCTAAAAAAATAAATTGAAAAATAAATTGAGAGAGAAGCATACAAATTTATAAGGGAAAATTACCAAAGGTTTCATAGTTATTGTCTGAATGATACATAGGTCACAAAAGAATAAAAAAATAAATAAAAATAAATATAAATTGGAAAAAAAAATTACAAAATGCCTAAATGATATATAAAGAAATATAAGAATTATAAGAAATATATATAATATATATATACATAAGGGAAAAATTACCAAAAGTTTTTATAGTTATTGTCTGAATGATACGTAGGTCACAAAAGAATAAAGAAATAAAAATAAATATAAATAGGAAAAAAATTTCAAAATGATGCCTAAATCATATACAAAGAAATATAAGAATATATAATAAATATATAAGCTATATAAGAAATATATAACAAATATAAGAAATACATAAGAAACATATAGATATGCATAAGAAATACACATATATATATATATATATATATATATATATACACAACATATATATATATATATATATATATATATATATATATATATATCCCCGCAAGGGGTTCTAAGCTCGTGCTCTTGAGTGCTCTTTGTGCTCGTTTGTACGTGCTTGTTCCTGGAGGTTTCACGTGCGCCCTCCCGGCCCTAGCACCCAAGGATGATGGGGCTCGACCCTGCAGTCCTTGTCATCCTTGGTCTTTTCCACTTCGACTGTCCCCTCCCCCTTTCTTTTTCCTCTGTCTTTCCTCTCACTTTTTCTTTGTTTTTCCGCTGAGATATGCCCTTTTAAATAGAGGCGAATCGGTTCTTCCCGAACTTAAAAAAAAAAAAAAAATATATATATATATATATATATATATATATATATATATATATATATATATATATATATATAATATATATATATAAGAAGTAAGCATACAACAATATGCTGTCCCGTTCTGACGTAATAGTGATGCTGTTTTACACGCGTTTGCAAATCCTTTCCCGTCTGACCTATGTAAAAGGAATCACATTGTTTACACCCAATTTTATAGATAATGCCTAAATTATTGGTAGGGCTATTTTTTACTAAGATATTTTTCACAATATCGTTATATGAAAAAACTACACTAATATCCAAAAGTTTAAGTACATTAGCAATGCCTAAAAAGCACGGGAAAAATGAACATACTAAAATATTCTTTGACAAGGTGCAAGTGTTATTATTCACACGATAGAGGGTTCGCTTTGCCTTATTAAGACAAGATTCCATCAACGCAGGTGGGTAACACAGCTCACTTCCAATACCATTGATATTTTCCAATTCGGCATCGATGTATTCCGGACTGGCGATCCTAAGAGCGCGGAGAAACATTGAGGAAAATATGGCCTTCTTAATAGGGGTGTCATGTCCAGAGTAAAAGTGTACGTAGGACAAATTGTTTGTTTTTTCCGATAGGTACTAAACTTAAAACCTGGGCTATCCCTATGTACACGCACATCCAAAAACGGGATTGAGTTGTCTTGTTTCACTTCTAAAGTAAATTTAATGGAGGGGACTTGATCATTTAACTGAAGGAGGAAGTCATCCAGGTCACGATTCATGGGCCAGATACACAAAATATCGTCGACGTACCGCAACCATGGGAAGCCAACCCCCAGGATTCTCGGAATGTAAGTAATTTCAAAAAACTCCATATAAATATTGGAGAAGAGGGGCGACAAAGGGTTGCCCATGGCCATCCCAAAAACTTGTTGATAATGCTCGCTATCGAAAGTGAATTTACAGTCTTTGATACAAAGCTTAATAAGTTCCAAAACAATGTGTGCAGGTAGTGGCAGATCATACTTATGTAATTCTCAGGCGAGAAAGTCAAGCATATCGTCAATCGGCACATTTGAGAACAATGAACAAACGTCAAAACTGATCAATCTATCGTTGGCATCAGTGCGAACATTATTCAATTTTTCAGTAAGATCCATGGAATTTTTTACATGTGAATCAGAGATAGTTCCAAGAATGGGGGACAAGACATTGACAAGCCATTTGGAGAGTTTATAGGTAATAGAGCCCATCGAGCTAATAATAGGGCGCATAGGGTTGCCAGGTTTGTGGGTTTTTATAAGACCATAAAGGTAAGGAAGAGAAGGTGAAGTGGACAAGAAAAGGGGAATTAAGTCCTTATGATCTTTGAGAATGCGTTTCAAGCCACTATTGAATGATTTGATGACATCATCCTGCGGGTTTTTCCTAAGTTTCCTGTATATGGCGGGGTCCTGAAGCAGCTCGCACATTGTCAAAGAATATTTTAGTACTTCCCTTTTTCCCGGGCTTTTTAGACATTGCTAATGTACTTAAACTTTTGGATATCAGTGTAGTTTTTTCATATAACAATATTGTGAAAATATCATAGTAAAAAATAGCCCTACCAATAATTTAGGCATTATCTATAAAATTGGGTGTAAACAATGTGATTCCCTTTACGGGAACGACGGATTCGTAGTCAGCGACGCTAACCACTAGACCACCGAGGCATACCAGGTACAACAAATCGATGAATTGGTACAGAATTTAAATTCTGTACCGATTCATCGATTTGTATGTAGTACCTGGTATTCCAAGCATTAAAACCAAGCTCACCCTCTCTATTGTTAATTTCGTAGTCATCCGCTACCTAAAAGAAAACAAATAATACATAATCAACACTGAAAATTCCTATGATGCGCGACTTTTGCCCAACATATATATATATATATATATATATATATTATATATATATAATATATATAGTGATGTAGGTCACATCCGCATCCGCATCCGCGGAACATCCGCACATTTTCTCGCATCCGCATCCGCACCCGCATCCGCACTTTGGACTGCGGATGTCGTGCGGATGTGGACCGTTGAGATAAAATGTCATTAATAAGCGGAAATTATCAAATTCTACTATATTAATAGAACTAGTTCATTGTGCGCAAAAGTGATGCAAGCGACAAGACGAGAGGCTGTTCTTGTATGAAGTTACTCTCTTGCAACCTACTAAGATCCACGTTACAAAGCTAAGCTATTTTCACCTAGTACATTAGAACGAGTTAAATCATCACTTGGCAAAGCAGTTGAAGAGCTTCAATCTCTTGAATCTGTCGCTTCGCCACCCACCAAAAGAATAAAAGTTTCAGTGACAGAACCAACACCTTCAACAAGCAAATCTATCACAGAATCTGTCTCTCAGTTTCTTGAGTCAAGCAGCAATGACGAGACCTACGCGATGTCAAAAGATGTAGTAAAAATGATCGAGAGCTATCACCAAGAAAAACGCCTGGCTGCATGTGACAATCCTAGTAGTTGGTGGAAAAATACGCAGAATATCTATCCATACTTGAGTAAACTTGCAAGGAAACATTTAGCCTGTGCTCCAACAAACGTACCAAGCGAGAGATTATTTAGCAGTGCTGGATTAATATATGATGAGAAGAGAAACAGACTGCCAGCAGAAAAGGCAGAAAAATTAATGTTCCTTAAGCATAACCTTCCTATAATTAAGTTTGAACATTAAACGATGAACATCTTAGTTTACTTTATTTTAATTACTCATTTATAAATATGCCTAATAAAACTTTAAACTTAATATAAATAGTTATCAAGCTAATTAAAGATCTCTTTCTATAAGGGTGGAGGTTGGGGAAAGAGGTCGGTGGGGTGCATTTGAGTTGGGTTCACGTCCCGCATCCTGGTAACACAATTATGGTTTCTAATTGTGGCTGAAACTCAACAAAATATAACGAATTTATTTGCAGACGAATTCACTAATTGATTTCTATATTAGTTAGATGCTTGATATTATTTTATATGTTCAGAGAAAAGTACACCAATTATTGTACAATTAATCAATTATACTACATTATAGCTACAGCTCTCTCTATATAATAACTTATTATATACGTTAAACACAACAAATCTCGAATATATCCTAAAAAATAACGAAAATGTAGACATCCGCATCCGCGGATGTTGAAATCAAACATCTTCATCCGCATCCGCATCCGCGGATGTGAAAAAATGACATCCGCTACATCACTAATATATATATATATTTTTGTTTTGTTTTGTTTCAAAGTATGACCGCTCATGGCCACCAAAAAAAGGTGGATAGCAGAGCGAACACAGGACGAAGACTATGAAACAGCTAACGGAAGTTAACAATAGACGGGGAGGAGGAGGGGGGTGGGGGAGGAAATATATATATATATATATATAATATATATAATATATATATAATATATATATATATCATAGCAGTCACAACCGGTAAAGAAGTCGGGAGCGAAGGAGGAAGGAGAACAACCCGGTTACCGAAAAGTAGGGACCTTCCGATAGAATAGCGCCAAGCCTATCACAAGGCCCGACGCTCTCCAAAAAGGGAAAATACTCTGCGCGCAGCGCAGAGTAAAGCGGACACTCCACCAGAAGGTGGGCAACTGTGAGTAAGATGTTACAATCGGGACATCGGGGCACCCGATCCCCGGCCATCAAATAGCCATGGGTCAGGTGGGTGTGGCCAATACGGAGGCGGGCCAAAGCCACCTCCTTATGGCGCGACCGATGGAAGGAAGAGGCCCAACATCCCAATTTGGGTTTAATCTTGCAGAGTTTGTTATTTGTAGCGCCATCCCAGCGACTCTGCCACCGGGAGCGCAAAAACCTACGGAAGCCAGGGATATAATCGGAAAAGGGGAGGGACACGGGTGAAACCTGTAGTCGGCACGCGGAACGGGCAGCTCGATCGGCAGCCTCATTTCCAGCCACGTTAACATGTGCAGGAACCCAGCAAAATACCACCTCCTTGCCACCAGAAGCGACAAGGATATGGCACAGTAGCTGGATTCGTCGGACCAGTGGGTGGACAGAGTCAAAACACTCCAGGCCATCCAGGGCACTGCGGGAATCCGAATAGATGACAAACGACCCATCCGGATGCTCCCGCACCACCTCCAGAGCGCTCAGAATGGCATAGAGCTCCGCCGTGAAAACAGAAGCCTCATCAGGGAGACGGGTACATCGGGGAGCAAGGGCAAACGACTGGGGAACAGCCGCGGCCCCAACGCCCCCCGACGACCTCGAGCCATCTGTGAAGACCGCAACACATGCAGAGTGACACGCTGCATGCTGAAGGAACAGAGACCGAAGCAAGGCAGAGTCAGAATCGGCCCTGCGAACGGGGCGCAACGCCCTAAAGCACGCAACAGGGGTGCTCTCCCAAGGTGCAACACCCCTGAAAGAGACCGGTATAACGGATGGAGGAGGAGTGCCCATACCATCGAGGAGGGAGGTCACCGTGTCGGTGAAATACCAACCCCCATCCCGGCAGAACGCCCTCTCAACCACCTGGAACGGGTCTACAACACCTATTGGGTAAGTTGTGAGAATTTCGATTAGGCAGCATCCTACGTCACATTGCTACGGGAATTAATTCAACCGGTAGATACATGAGAGGGCAGGGACTAAAACTCACAATCTCACCCCTTGCAAGATGTTACCTCCCTGTTGAAACTCACAAGATTTCGGGCGCCTTCAGAGCCCAATCTGCGACCTTCCATCTTCTACTTATTGCTGATCGCTAGCCCTATGGGCCGCCATAGGCACCGGGGAGACAGTTGCTCCGACGAGCCGAGGCGTTGGGCGCGCGATTGATGGAAAATTTTGGCCGAAGTCATAGACCCTATGACGCGCTACTTATAAGTCAACGAGTGGTTTATAGAGGGGTCTGCGGCCGGGCTGGGATCACCCCGGCCCTACCTTTTCATAGGTGCTTTCAGCCACGGTCAAACTTCGATAGGTACCCGGGGACGTGGACCGAGAATTAATTGAACGGCTACAGAGGCTACTTTGCGCGGCTACTAGCTCCATTCGCAAAATTCTCCAGGTTGTCCCCGGCACAAGTTTAGACTCATCGGCGATCCCATTACTCCGGGAACCCAATACGAGGCCTATCCATTAGGCCTATGGCTCTGGGGAGAAGATTAGATTAGATTTCCCCCCCGACTCCTAGCCTTACACAAATTCATGGAATCATAGGCTAACCGACGTGGTGCAAGGTACGGTCGTCACGTGTTGTCGTACCCCGAAAGACTTTATCGGGTCCCCTTGACTCCGGGAACCCAATACAGCCTATCCATAGGCTAATGGCTTGGGAGGAGAAGATTCCCCCCGACTCCTAGCCCTATAAATGGAATCATCGGCTAATCGCCGTAGTGCAGTCGTCAATCACCTGACCAAAAAGAAATCTACCATTTCATAGGTGCTTTCAGCCACGGTCAAACTTCGATAGGTACCCGGGGACGTGAACCGAGAATTAATTGAACGGCTACAGAGGCTACTTTGCGCGGCTACTAGCTCCATTCGCAAAATTCTCCAGGTTGTCCCCGGCACGCGCTTAGACTCATCGGCGATCCCATTACTCCGGGAACCCAATACGAGGCCTATCCATTAGGCCTATGGCTCTGGGGAGAAGATTAGATTAGATTTCCCCCCGACTCCTAGCCTTACACAAATTCATGGAATCATAGGCTAACCGACGTGGTGCAAGGTACGGTCGTCACGTGTTGTCGTACCCCGAAAGACTTATCGGGTCCCCTTGACTCCGGGAACCCAATACAGCCTATCCATAGGCTAATGGCTTGGGAGGAGAAGATTCCCCCCGACTCCTAGCCCTAGAAATGGAATGATCAGCTAATCGACGTAGTGCACTGGTCAATCACGTGACCGAAAAGAACACCTCCCACATCGGTGGGGGATGGGGGATCTCCTGAGCCCCGGACCCCTTCATAAATTGCTTCGAAATCTATGCTGAGGGGGAGAAACCGGTCGTTCCCCGATAGGGACATAGGTCCTATGCCTGAGGAACTCAAGGTACCCCAGTTTTATTCCCACGACAGAGGAGAGGTGGGAAGACGGAGGATCCGGAGATAGTGCTTAGCAATGAGAAACGACCTCCGATCCTCCAAGGGAGGGATGTCGCACTCAACCTGCAGAGTATCAACCGGAGAGGAGCGGAAGGCGCCAGATGACATGCGCAGTCCTCTAGAGAGGACCGGATCCAGTATCCGAAGGGCCGTGCGGGAGGCGGAGCCATACACCACACTCCCATAGTCTAATTTTGACTGTGCCAGGGACACGTACAAACGGAGGAGTGTCCGCCTATCCGCGCCCCATGTAGTATGCGACAGATGTCCCAGCAAATCCAGGGTACGTCTCGCGGACTCGCGCAGCCGGCGAAGGTGGGGAACCCAGCTCAAACGGCTGTCGAAAACCATACCCAGGAAGCGTACTGATGGAACGAGGGCCAGAGGCTGACCCCCGCGTGTAAGGTTAAAGGCCGGGATGGCGCCGGATCCCCGTCTCCTCGACGGAAGGAAGGCCACACACGAAGTCTTCGGGGAAGACAGCGTAAGGCCCACCGACGACGCCCAGCGTTCAACCCGATTGACCGCGAGTTGGAGTTGCCTCTCCACGAGGGGGGGACTCGTCCCCGCGGCATAGACAGCCAGATCGTCTGCGTAGATGGAACAGCGCACCGAGGGCGGAAGGGCTCCCGGTAGCGCAGACATAACCAGATTGAAGCAGGAGACGCTCAAAACACACCCCTGGGGCACCCCCTCATCCTGAACATACAGGTCAGATAGGGCCGCCCCATTACGGACGCGGAAAGTGCGACGGCAGAGGAAGTTACGAAGAAACGTGAGCAAAAAGCCCACAAAACCAAGAGACTTCAAACGGTCCATGACAACTCCCCGACGGGTCGTGTCATAGGCCTTCTGGACGTCGAAAAAGACGGCCAGAACAAGATTCCGGCGGGAAAATGCCTCCCGTACATCATGGCCAAGGAGGAGAAGGGGGTCCAGAGTACCCCGAAATCGACGAAAGCCATACTGGGTCGGGGGGTATAACCCAAGCGACTCCAGTGTAAAGGAAAGTCGGACGGCCACCATCTTTTCAAGGAGCTTGCATAAGCAGCTCGTCAAGGCAATAGGCCGATATCCCGCCACCTCCGCCGGATCCTTCCCCGGCTTAGGTATCGGGACCACAATCGGCTCCCTCCAACGGGAAGGGAACGACCCCTCAACCCACACCCGGTCGAAAAGATCCAGCAAGAAGTGCAGGGCCATCGGGTGCAGATTCCAAATAAAGTCATACGGAATGTCATCATGGCCAGGGGCGGAAGAACGACGGGTTGCCAAGGCAGCCCGAAGTTCCCGCATCGTAAAGAGACTGTTATAGGGCTCGTTCCCAGGGGGCGGGAACGTGACCTCCGATAAAGGACGATCCGCAGCTGAAGGCGAACGGGAAACCGCAGCAAAAGCACCGGCCAGCCGATCAGCCACAGCAGCAGGATCCGAAAGGAAGCCGTCCCCGTCCCGAAGGACAGGGCGACTAGCAGGGACCGGCTTCCCCTCGATACTACGTACCTTCCGCCACACAGCAGCAGAAGGGGTAGATAAGGAAATGCCGGACACAAAAGCACACCAAGAGGCCCGACGGGCCAACTTGAGAGTCCGGCGGGCGAAAGCCTTCGCCCGCCGCATCTCAATCAAGTGGTCCGCGCGCCGGGTGCGGTGGAAGCGACGCGTTGCCCTCTTCCTCTCGCACACCGCCTGGTGACATGCTGGAGTCCACCACGGGACGCTACGCGTCCGCGGGTTACCGGAAGATCGAGGAATACAGTCCTCCGCGACGCTCATCACCACCCGCTCGAAGAACTCCAAGCTCTCATCCACAGAGCCAAAGCTCAATACCGAACGGACAATGACGGAACGAGCTCTGAAAGACGGCCAGTCAGCCCGCGCAAGGCACCACCTCGGTCGAGACGAGACGCCCGGCTGCGGTCCGACCGGCTCAAGACAGACTGGGTAATGATCACTGTCATAAGAGTCCCCCAACACCTTCCACGAAAAATCGAGTAAGGCATCGAGGGACATCAAGGAGAGATCAATACAGGTAGATGAACCCGTGGGTTCGTGGAAGTAGGTAGGTTCGCCGGAATTGAGGCACGCGAAGGAAAGTTCCTCCATTAAGGAGAGCAACATACCAGCAACATTAGTCGACCGGACATCTCCCCAAGCCGGGTCGCGACTGTTAAAGTCCCCGAGGAGGAGAAACGGTCGAGGCAGTTGCAACACCAACTCGCGAACCGCGTCGCGAGAAGGAGGGTCATGAGGAGGAATATAAATCGAGCAGGCAGTGTACTGGCGATCTAAAAAGAGCCGCACAGCCACAGCCTGCAAGGAAGTACGAAGAGGCACACCTCGCGAGGGTAATGGTGTACATAAATCGCTGCACCCCGCCGGCGTGTGCGCTCATCCGGGGTGCAAGGGAAGCCAACATAGCCAGAGAGACGAGGGAGCCCACGCGCAGCCAGGATAGTCTCCTGGAGACAAACACAGGAAGGCCACTCGCTCTTCAGCAGGGAGGCAAGGTTCTCCCAGTTAGCTAAAAGCCCCCTACAGTTCCAATGCAAAATGGAACTGTAAGGGGAAGTGGCATTATAAAAGGCAGAGAAGGCAGAGAAATAGCCACGGACCAAGCTGAGCAGCAAACTCAACGGTCCGTAACCAGGGACGGAATCGGCTTCCCCGACTCACCCCGAACGGGGGGGGTAGGGGCCACCGACCCCGCAGCTGCTTCACCCGTAGTAGAACGAGAGGTAGAAAGTGGAACAGGGAGTTCAGAGGGGGGCTCCCTTGAGGGGGGGAGAGACGACGAGACGGGCTCAGCTGAAACCCCCGACTCCCCACCAGAGGGGGGCCGGGGAGAACCAGATGCTCTAGGGCTCGTCACACCAGACAAGAGCTGACGGGGAGGGGAGGAAAGGTCCACCACAGGTGGGAGAGGTAGATCCAGGAGAGAGACCCGACCACTCTCAGCAGGAGCCGAAGGGAGAGAGACTCCATGAAGAAGGGCCAGGCTCCTCTCGACCGGGTCCACCATAGGAACCGAGTCAGTAATCGAGGGTGTCATGGGGCGGTGTACCTCAACCGACACCCGGACACTAGTCGGGGCACCGAGAGGCGACGCCTCACCAGCCCTCCGTATAGGAGGGGGAGTCCCGAGCGGACCAGGAGCGGCGCGCCGCTTCCCTTCCGGTGAAGAAGGGGAAGCAGGGCGAGCAGCGGTCATGATCGGGTCTGGAGGACTCCGACTCCGACCACGGCGACGCTTCCTCCTCCCCTTCGGGGCATCACCTTCCCCACCCAAGAGACGAGTAGGCAAAGATCCAGACCCCAAGGCCGGAGGGGGAGAAGGGGCACTTGTAGGCAGGGAATCAGATGGGATGTCCGAAAGTGAGGCAGAGAGACAAGAAGGTCCCGCGGCGCCAGGAGGACCACCAACCCCCGGAACTTCCAGGGGGGGCACCACTCCGGTAGGCGCCGGAGTAGCAAGGGAGGGGCCAGAGGACCCGCCAGAGCCAAGGGCTAGCAGCATAGGACAACCCCCGCCGCGGCTCCCGGTCACGGACCCTATCGCGCGCCTCCCGCGCACTAAGGAATTCGGTAGTCCTTAAGGACCGCACCTCGAATTCAAATTTGAAAACGGGGCAGTCCCGAGAGGAGGAAGGGTGCCCCCGAGCAGTTCGAGCACAGCGGGGGGTTCGTGCACAGGGTAGGGTGCGCAGGCCCACCGCAGCGGACACACAGCTTACCTTCACGGCGGCAAGCAGAGCTAACATGGCCGAACCGGTTGCAGCCAAAGCAGCGAACCGGATCAGGCACATACGGTCGCACCGAAAACTCACACGACCGGCGATCACCCATGCCCCAGAACACCTGGGCCGGAGGCAGGCACAAGGGAGTCAAAGGTCAGGAGCAGACGAGCGGACGGGGTCAGAGCACCATCCCGGCCGACGAAAAGCGGAAGACCTTCGTCACCCCCTGGGGGGCAAGATCCTCCTGCAACTCGCCAACCGGGATTGACAGCAGACGGGAAGCGAAAATGGTGCCCTGACAGCTATTCAATTGCGGATGGGGAGTCACAGACACTCTGCAACCCAAAACATCCTGCAACTGTAGAAGGGACTCAGTCACCACCGAAGAACGGGACTTCAAAAGAAGAGACCCATCCTTCAGAGGGCGGATATCATAACGACAGGGAACTCCCACCGTCTTAAGACGCTGAAACACCCGTTCCGAGTTGCCCGGAAGGGAGCCAGCGGAAGGGCGGAGAACAAGGAACCTGTCCACTGGAAAGAAATTGACAGCAGGGACAGGTCCATGTGTAACGGTAACCAAGAGTGGGCGAGAGAACGAGGGCCGCGAAGACCCCGCCCTACGGCCACCACGAGTCCGGCCACGAGAGCCAGACGCCGCAGAGGACGAGAGGGGGCCATACGGCTTGAAGGTCAATCCAGCGGAGGCAGAGGCCGCTGAACGACCAGAAGTAGAAGTCTTATCCAAATCCAAGGGCGGGCCAGAGTCGTCAACAAGAGGGGATTTAAGTTTTGAAATTGAACCTATAAACAATAGCTTTACAAAAAAGACCCTCGGACCCAAGGCAATGCACCATCCGCCGCTGCATCCTTCAAGGCGCAGGCCCAACGTCCCGGGTAGCCCGCCCCCCAACCTGACTGTCGTTTTAAAAACAGCAGATTGGCACTACGGAGATTTGTCCGTTAAGGGCCCAGCAAAGACCCAATCCAGACGCAGCAGCGGTCCGGGCGCCCAGACCGTCCCCGGAGCATGGCTCAGCCACGGAGCGATGCCCCCCGGCGGGTGCACCCGATGACCCCAAAACTGCAAAATACAGAGGGGGGGGGATACTACAATTGACAGAGGCACAAGACCGAGTCAAGATAAAAGAAATTCCGGTTGAAACGGAAAAAAGGGGGAGCTAAAAGAAAAGTAAGGAAAAAAAAAAAAACGCAACTAGGTAACTCTTCGCCCACACCCCGCGAGGAGTTGAGGAAACCCCAACAACACACGAGGTGTACGAGCCCCCTCGGCCCGGCAAGCCGGAGTACCTAATCGAGGGGGAACCTATATACAGGGCGTCCCAAAAAAATGTATACACACTTTAAATAATTATAAAGGCAGTGTTTATTAAAATACATTTCATTTTCAAAATGTAATAGAATCTACAGACATTATTTAATTGTTTTGTCAACGCCTGTTTTCAAACTGACGTCCGTTCTGGTCCAGGCACTGCTGATAACGCGAAGCAATGGAATCGCAAACATCACGAAACATTTCGTTTGGTATTTGTGTACATTCTCGTTCAATGGCTGCTCTCAATTCAGCGACTGTTGCAGGTTTTATAGCATAGACTTTGTCTTTTAAGTATCCCCATAAAAAAAGTCTAGTGGTGTGAGGTCTGGTGAACGCGGAGGGTATTCTACGAAACCCCTTCGTCCAATCCACATCCACATCGTGCCAAGTACCACTCGCAATACTCCACTCTTCGGTCCGGATCATCTTCATTAATAGCATGGACTAATCTTAGAATGTAACTTTTCCATTGACAGCGCTTCAAAATGCGTTGGACAGACGATTCTGAAATTCCTACCTCACGACTCGCTTGCCGCACAGATTTTCTTGGACTTTGGTGATACGTTTCCAGTACTCTTTCTTGCTTTGTGGGGCTTGTCGATGTCCGTGGTCTTCCGGAACGCTTCTTGTGGACATTCTGAACAGTTCCATCGGCTTCAAACTTATCTCTAATTCGAGTGATGGTAAGTCGCGTTGGTGGATCTGTTTGAAACTCCCTCCTAAACTGTCTTTGCACTTCAACTGCGTTTTCACACTTCCAGTAGCATTTTAGAATGAATTTCCTTTGTTCAAAGCTTAGTCTGACTGCCATTATTAATTCTAATGGGTTTAACTTGGAAAGAAAGAAACATCAATTGAGCTATCAGCTGTTAAAGTGTGTATACATTTTTTTGGGACGCCCTGTATATATATACAGGGTGTTTCAGAAGGAAAGGTCAATACTTCTGGAGGTGATAGTATCAGTCATTGTGAGAAAAAATGTTCATATGAACATGTGTCTAATTCTGAATGGTTACGGAGATAGAGCTGTTTGAATCTGATGCGCGCGCAGCTCTTCCTCCCCCTTCCCTCCCCTATAACTTTGAACCATGTAAGCTGTAATGTAAGCATGTAACATAAGCCAATCGACAGCTGACTGTTGTGAGTGACATTGTTTGGTGTTTGAAGCAGTGTTAAGAATGCCACACACCTTCACACATGTCGAATATGCAGATATGATGTATGTCTACTGTTTTTGCGATGGAAGTGCAACAGCTGCTGTTGCAGAATACATGTCGACGGTTTCCGAACCGCAGAATTCCGGATCGAAGTGTTTACCAGGGTTTTCAACACATTGCGTGAGATTGGTACACTTCCCAGCGTTCATGTTTCATCTGAACGTGAAGGTCAACAAGATGTGGATGAAGTGGAAAACATTCTTCAGTTGGTAGAATGTAGTCCTACTACTAGCTCACGAAGAATTTCTACACGTCTCGGTGTACCACACACAAGAGTATGGCGAACATTACGTGAGGAAGGTTTGCATCCATATCATGTACAGCGTGTACAACACCTTCAACCAGGAGACGCTGCCATGCGACTGGAATTTTGTCATTGGGTAAATGATCATCGCCGATTGCTTCAATTAATACTGTTCAGCGATGAAGCTACTTTCACCCGTGACGGTATCAACAACACTCGTAACTCTCATCGGTGGTCAGACGAAAATCCAAATGCCACTGTGGAAACAAATTTTCAACGCTTCTCTGCCAATGTGTGGTGCGGTATCATCGATGATCAGCTGATTGGCCCTGTTACTTTAGAGAATCGTCTCACAGGACAAAGTTACCTAGAATTTCTGCAAAATGAATTGCCAGGACTATTGGAGGATGTTCCTTTGGCTACACGCGCTGGTATGTACTTTCAGCATGACGAAGCTCCTCCACATTCTACCCGTCTGGTGATGCAATACCTAAGTCAAACTTTCCCTGGTCGATGGATCGGCCGTGGTGGCCCCATTCAATGGCCACCAAGGTCTCCAGACCTCTCTCCATTAGATTATTGTTTGTGGGGGTGGATGAAAAGGCAAGTTTACAAAAGAAAGGTGGATACACAAGACGAATTGCTCGCGCGCATTTTGGATGCTGCTGCCCGCATAAAGGAACGTCAAGATCAACTCAGAAGAACAACACGCAATCTTCGCACACGAGTTGGAAAGTGCATTGAGGTTGACGGTGGGATTTTCGAAAACGTATTGTAAACTGTAACAAATTTGTCATTTCTGTATCTGACACCATTCAAAATGCCAATGCTTAAACATTAAATGTTAGAAACAGTAATTGGTTTCTCTTTCTTGATTACCATTAACAATGCTTTTGTATTTGTAGATTCAATCAGCTCTATCTCTGTAACCATTCAGAATTAGACACATGTTCATATGAACTTTTTTTGTCATCCTTGGTCTTTTTCCACTTCGACTGTCCCCTCCACCTTTTCTTTTTCCGCTGTCTTTCCTCTCACTTTTTCTTTGTTTTTCCGCCGAGATCAGTCTTTTGAGTCGTGATCAGTCTTTCCTTGTGAACAGACGTGTTTTATCGAGTGTCCAGTGTTACCAAATGAATAAGTGGTTTTCCTTCAAGTGTCTTTAAAAAGAAAAAAAAAGTGTTTGGTGCATTCTTAACTAAATTACTTCGTGTTACTAATCATTCATTAACGAATATATTTCATTTATTGACTTTATTCATTACTATATTACTTGACTAAACCAGGGCTAGTGCCTTGTTTGTTTCCCGAATCTATTACTACACGAGGTTTCATAAGGTTGAAATTTCCTTGGTTAACTTTTTTGTTTTTCAAATCTATCAGAAACGAGGTTTCTTAAGGTTCATTTTCCCTTCACACTCTACCTGACCCCCCCAAAGGGTCACCCACCGTGGGAAAAAGGAATTAATTCGGTCGAATAGCGGACAGATAAGTTTCATTTAATACTTTTTCTTTCACAGATCTTTCGTCGGTAGCTTAATTATATATTAATTTAGCGTAAAATTGTGTTACAAGAACCTGTCTCTGCGTTTCAAGAACATTTTTGCGGGTTTTCGCAGGTGACGGCACAATAAGCACGCGGTAAACCTACGTTGTAATTTATTAATTTCCAAACGCTCGTTTTCTGTTTTTTTGTTTTTTCACTAATTAAAAGCATGGCACCCCGGTCAAGTACTTGCAGTCGCTGTGAAGGGAAATTTGCCGCTTACGCGTTTACAATGGCTAATAATAATGAACAGTTAGTTTGCAGGTGGTGCTCAAGCATTGAAGTGCTGAGGAACGAGTTAGAACGTGAGAGGGAGGCCAGGGTGAGGCTTGAAGAAAGCGTGATGCTCCTGACGGCAAAATTACAATCCCTTGAGACTCCAGTTACGACCCCTCCTGCCTCAGTTTCTACTAATAATATAAATAGTACTAATAGCCCTCTCTCTTCCCCTAGTTCCCAACCCTTCGTTCGAGTGCGTAATGGAGCCCCATTGAGAAAACCTAAGACTTGTCTACCAGTAATAACAAGCAATAAGTTTTCTGTTTTAGTTTCGAAGATGCTGATGAACCGGAAATACGTCTCGTTGGCGATTCCATTGTTCGAGGACAGCTCGAGGAATTATGTGGGAGAAACCCTCGTCGTACGCGCCGTTACTGCTACCCTTGTGCAAGGGTGGAGGATATAACTAATAGTGTTGACCATTTTACAGACGGTACCGCCGAGGACACAACTTATGTTATTCATGTCGGTACTAAACGTTTTAAATTCTAGATCGGAAGAACTGCTGGCTAGGTACAGGGACTTACTAGAGCGATTAAAGGAAAAAACTAATGAGATTGTTTTAACAGGTATACTTCCTCGAATTATCCAACGTAACGATTTCTACAGCAAGGCGACCTATATTAACAATAACCTAGTCTCTTTGCCAACAGGAAGGAGTGCATTTTGCGAATTTTTGGAACAGTTTCTACGGCAGGAAGGACTTGTTCCTCGGAGATGGACTTCATCTTAATGACGTTGGAGCTGCGCGTTTAGGAAGACTATTTCATAATACTGTCTCTTCTTTTCAGGCTGCCGTAACTCGAACGGTCCCAGCGTAAATTCCACAAATTTCCCCTGCGCTCGCGAAGGTGTCACAATTACAAACAATTTGAAGGTTCTATCCCTAAATCCCTAAATGCTCGTAGCCTACGAAATAAAATAAACGAATTTTTTTCTTTAATTGCTTGTAAAGACTGATGTAATTGTGATAAATGAATCGTGGCTCAGCACTGAAACTCGTGACTTTGTAGGGGAGTATCAAATTAAAGGTTATAGACATTTTGTTAAAAACAAAATATATAGGCGAGGAGGCTGTGTTATGTTGTATATCAAAGATAATATTGCGAATGTTATAGAAGTAAAGCACACAATTCCAGAACCGATAGATTCGACTATAGCAGAACTTAAATTGAACGATTTCAAACTTCTTGTTGCGGTTATATATAGACCTCCTAATCAAACAGCTGATACGGACGAAGCGTTATATCGTGAACTAAAGAGAATAATCGGTAGTGAGCAGGCTTTAGTTACGGGTGACTTTAATTGCGCCAACGTGAATTACGATACAATGCAGGGAGACGCGGAAGGTAATCGTTTAGTTAATTTTCTCGAGGATAGCTTTCTTATTCAAAAGGTTTGGGAACCTACGAGGTTGGACAGTATTTTAGATTTAGTAATAACTACGGATGATAGGCTAATTACTGATCTTCAAGTAATAGAACTGTTAAGCAATAGCGATCACAATATGGTAGAGTTTGTCCTCTCAGTAGGTCACTCGAACCAACTAACTCGACTAAAATTCCTAACTTCCAGCATGCAGACTTTTGTAAATTTCGAATTAAATTGTCACACGTCAATTGGGAAAACGTAATGGGGAACTCCAACGCAAAACTAATGTGGGAATCGTTTGAAACAGTATTTAGGACTATAAATGAGGAATGTGTACCGTACAAAATTAAGCGTGCGAAAGTAAACAACAAGCCCTTGTGGTTTACTTCTAGAGTAGGAGATATTATAAAGAGTAGAGATAGGGCTTATAGGCTACATAAGTGCGATAAAGACAATTTGTGGTTACGAAACAACTACATATCTCTAAGGCGTGAAGCGAAAAGTGTAATAAAAAAGTCTAAGCGCGAATTTGAAATCTCCATAGCTCGTGACGGTAAAGAAAACCCCAAGCGATATTTTCAATACGTCAACAATAGAAATCCAGTAAAAAGTGTCTTGGGGCCGTTGAAAAATGTAAACGGAGATCTAGTTTCTGAAAACAAGGAAATGGCTACCTTGCTAAACGGATTTTTTACGTCAGTTTTTACTATAGATGTAACGAATATCCCTACGGTCATAGACATAATACCGTTTCATAATGGTAATATTTTGGATAATATTGTGGTTAGTGAAGGGAAAGTAATGCGCTATATTGATAAAATGAAAACGCGTAAATCACCGGGGCCGGATTCCATATATCCCATACAACTAAAAGAATTAAAAGATAGCATTGTTGTGCCGCTAACAAAGATTTTTAATGCATCTATTTCTGAGGGGTGCGTGCCAGATAATTTCAAGTTAGCAAACGTAACACCTATCTTTAAGAAAGGCGATAAAGGTACGGCGGGAAATTATAGGCCAATCATTTTAACGTCTGTTGTAGGTAAGCTACTGGAATCAATAATTAGGGATCGTATAGTCGAACACTTAGAACTGCATAACTTAATTAGAAATACGCAGCACGGTTTTAGGCGAAACAAATCTTGCTTAACTAATCTTTTAGAATTTTTTCAAAGCGTGGTTGACGTTTACGATAGACATCGGGCGGTTGAAGTAGTGTATTTAGATTTTCAAAAAGCGTTTGACACCGTGCTGCACAAAAGACTCATTGAAAAAACTAAGGCTCATGGAATCAGGGGTGTAGTAATAAATTGGATAGAAGAGTGGTTGCGAGGTAGGAAACAGAGGGTGGTCGTTGATGGAGCGGAGTCGTGTTGGGCTAATGTAGTGAGTGGCGTTCCTCAGGGTGCTGTATTGGGCCCCTTGCTTTTTCTTATATATATTAACGATTTAGATGTCGGCCTAGTCAGTACAGTTTCAAAGTTTGCGGATGACACGAAGCTGGGTGGTAGGGCGATTAATGACGAAGATAGAGGTAAAATCCAGGAAGATCTGAATAAAATCGTTGATTGGTCAGTCACATAGCAAATGAGATTTAACGTCGATAAGTGCAAAATTTTGCATATAGGTTCGCGTAACGGTAATTCTGCGTATGGTATGTCAGGGAAAGACAACAAGCGTAGAGCAGGAAAAAGATTTAGGAGTTATAGTCACTGGTGATTTAAAAGTAGCGAAACAAAGTACAGCAGCGGTCAATAGGGCGAACAAAGTGTTAGGTTTTATAGCTCGGAATTTTGAGTACAAATCGCGCGATATTATAGTTCCTCTTTATAAATTATTAGTTAGACCCCATTTGGAGTACGCGGTCCAATTTTGGAATCCGCATATGCGCAAAGATATAGACAAAATCGAAAGAGTTCAAAGACGAGCAACTAAGATGATTCCGTCGTTTAGGTCAAAGTCGTACGAGGATAGGCTTAAGGAGTTAAAATTGACTACACTCGAGACTCGGAGGCTAAGGGGTGATCTAATCCAGGTGTTCAAAATTATGAATGGGTTCGATAACGTAAATAGAGATAGCTTTTTCGAAATATCTCAATATAATAGGACTAGAAATAACGGGTGTAAGTTGACAAGTAGAAGGTTCGAGACAACTGTTGCCAAAAACTTTTTTACGCATAGAATAGTAAATAGCTGGAATAGTTTGCCGGTAGAAGTAATTAGTAGCACGTCTATAAACATGTTTAAAAATCGATTAGACGCATATGTTGATAGATTGGGTATAGTTTAAGGTAGTAAAATTAAGGCTTTGTGGTGATAGATTCCACAGCTCAACACAAGTGTTGTGGGTTATAGGGAGGCAGCATCTTGGGTTAGGGGATACTCTCTGTCCTTACACACCCCATTTAAAGAGATTCCTCTGCCGAGCGGTGCCCCCCATAGTACTGTGAGGTATTGAAAAACTCATAATCTTCACTTGCCCCACAAACACCTTTAAATGGGAGACCCAAAATGGGTGCACACACATTTCTACACTACTGTACAGTCTTTACAGCCACACCTACACTTTTCCTCCTAAGTGTATATATAGAAATGTATATGGTTGTAAATTGTGACTTGGCCCGCAATTGATATGGACCGTGACTTATTTTTGGTTGGCAAGGTACTGGTAGTGATGGATACCGTAATGAAATTGACTGGATTCTTTGTATCTGATATATTTGCATGTCGGTTATAAATAGATATAGAGTGTAACATATTTGTGGATAGTAGTCTATTATGACTTGATCCTCTGGATCGAGAGATTCTATCTTTAGTTTTTAATTGATAATTTATAATTAATTAATTTTAAATTGATAATTATTTAGTTTTGTAAAAATTGGTTGATGCCAATGTACAGGCAGTTTTTACATAGTGGAGCCACCTCGATGGGCCGAAGTGGCCCCTAGTGTGCCCACTATAAAAATTTCTCATGTTCTTATGTTCCTGTGGTTCGGAACCCACGTAAAATTGTAGGTCCCCTCCGCCACCACGGAGGACATGCGCAACACACAAATACGAACGCAGTTAGGTCGACCAGCCATGAGTGGATCCTAGGGTCTTTGTTGGTCTGACACATTATAACAAACATTATATGTCCTTTTAAATAGAGGCGAATCGGTTCTTCCCGAACTTTAAAAAAAAAAATTATATATATATATACCATATGTCCCACAAAAAAGTACACCCAACTTTAGATTGTACTAATTCCTCCAAAAATTGAGATATTTTGGATCTGTTTGTTTGATTTAATATAGCAAATTATTCTTTGTTAACGTTCAAAATTTATTCATGTTTAAACGATTTAGTGTTTAAGCATCTGCTTTTAACTGAAGGGTACAACAAAATGGATAGCGCAAAATTGGTCAATGAAAAAATATTGTGTGTGCTATCGATGTAATGAAAAGATAAATACATAATAATAGATACTTTAACATAATTTTAATAAGATACAAAGCAGATTTTTCTTTATTCCTTATTGCAAAAGTTATGCTTAGTTTCGTTTTCTTTCAACATGACCGCCATTCCTATCGATACAAATCTGGAGTCGAGCTCTCATCTTCCCCATCACTCTTTTGATAAGATCTGGATTGTCTTTTAACAAGTTGATTTCAGCTGTGATGCGAGTCCTCAAATCATCTAAATTGATAGGTTGTGATGCAAATACTCTATTTTTCAAATGACCCCATAAAAAGTAATCACAAGGGGTCAAGTCAGGGCTGAATGCTGAATGTTCTCGTCTGTTCTTGCCGTCTTCGGATGGCCTGAACGTCCTTTATTCAAATTGAGGACCGTTCCTTCTTCTTTGTATTTCCGAACATTCTTCAAAATTGTATGTTTAGTTGGAGAAGCTCTATCGGGAAATTGCAGTTCGAAGGTATTCTGAACTTGTTTTAAGCTTTTAGTTTGCAGATAAGTTGTGACCATGAGAACGCGCTGCCTTCGTGTAAACTGCTTGATAAGGGTTTCAAAGTTATTTATAAATTTAGTAATTCAGATTCTTCATTTATATGTATGACTCGTATCTTAGATACAAAAGTTCGAATTATTTAAAAAAAAAATTTGCAATATCCTTCGACATAAAAAGTAGCACATTGGTTAAAGCAAGAGGAGCTATCTGGCTGGGAGAAATGATCATTTGGCGCAACCCATTTTGCTGTACCCTTCAGTTAAAAGCAGATGCTTAAACACTAAATCGTTTAAACATGAATAAATTTTGAACGTTAACAAAGAATAATTTGCTATATTAAATCAAACAAACAGATCCAAAATATCTCAATTTTTGGAGGAGTTAGTACAATCTAAAGTTGGGTGTACTTTTTTGTGGGACATATGGTATATATATATTAACTGCAAACAACACGCAGTAAAATTAATGTAAAGAACGACGCTTGTGTAGAAGAGCGTCCCCACAAGAAGAGGAGAAAGAACGAACAAATGAAAAATGAGGCACCTCCCAGGAATCGAACCCGGGATCATCCAATTGCCGGTCGGACATGCTAACCACTACACCAAGATCCTCGATCAGTCAAACGTCGTAATTCTCTTCTACACAAGCGTCGTTATTTACATTAATTATACTACGTGTTGTTTGCAGTTAAAATGTATATATACACACGGCATGAGAAGGTGACCCCTCAGGGCATTCGATTCCACTCGTATGTAGGAAAATTACTTCTGAATGATCAAGGACCTTGATGTAGTGGTTAGCATGTCCGACCGGCAATTGGATGATCCCGGGTTCGATTCCTGGAAGGTGCCTCATTTTTCATTCGTTCGTTCTTTCTCCTCTTCTTGTGCGGACGCTCTTCTACACAAGCGTCGTTCTTTACAGTAATTATACTGCGTGTTGTTTGCAGTTAAAATGTATATATGTAGGGCATGAGAAGGTGACCCCTCAGGGCATTCGATTCCACTGGTATGTAGGAAAATTACTTCTGAATGATCGAGGACCTTCGTGTAGTGGTTAGCATGTCCGACCGGCAATTTGATGATCCCGGGTTCGATTCCTGGGAGGTGCCTCATTTTTCATTCGTTCGTTCTTTCTCCTCTTCTTGTGCGGACGCTCTTCTACACAAGCGTCGTTCTTTACAGTATTATACTGCGTGTTGTTTGCAGTTAAAATGTATATATGTAGGGCATGAGAAGGTGACCCCTCAGGGCATTCGATTCCGCTCGTATGTAGGAGAATTACGACTTCTGACTGATCGAGGACCTTGGTGTAGTGGTTAGCATGTCCGACCGGCAATTGGATGATCCCGGGTTCGATTCCTGGGAGGTGCCTCATTTTTCCTTTGTTCGTTCTTTCTCCTCTTCTTGTGCGGACGCTCTTCTACACAAGCGTCGTTCTTTATATATATATATATATATATATATATATATATATATATATATATAGATATTAGGGTGGTCCAAAATATTATAGTAAAAAACTATGTTGGTCGAATCGTTTCTCCACATGCATTGTTTTTGTCCACTAGGGTCGACTTACTTGTGTGTGGAATTTGAGCTTGATTGGTGGATATTTAGGGGTTGCCCCATACTAAACATTTCTTTTTTTTTTCTTTTTAGAAGTGATTATGACGTCGTCTAGTAGGAGATCTGCGCCTGAAAACTGGCTCCTTGGGAGGCCGAACTCTCAGTTATCGACAGCAAGACTACCCCGTGTACTGGACGTGCTCCGACTGGCCCAGTACAACCACCTGGACGAAGGAAGAACCCTGCTCACGAGTTACAAGTTGGCCTGTGAAGCAGTTGTCGCTGTATGGTATCGCGCCAGAATTCCTTCCCAACGGATAGATTCGTGTGTCCGGAAACTGTCAAAGCTGTACGAGAAGTATCTAGGCCTCAAGAAGCACCGAACTCGACAACGAGAAAGTGTTCAAAGGTGATCTGGAAGAGTTGTTTGATATATCTACAAAAGATGCAATGTCGGTAATCAAAAACGAGGAAGACCGGGAATTCCTTCGGAAGCAAAGAGAAGACGTCTTTTCCTGTAGCATGAGTGGGGCTGACCAAAAGACGCCTGCAAAAGAAAGCAGAAAGAGACAACGAGAAGAAAAAGAAAGGATGACAAAAGCGAGATACGAAGGAAGGGAAACCAAATCCAGGACGGGGGCAATAGCAGAACTTTCTTCCACATCATCTCGGGAATCTGAAAGCGAAGACGAATATAGACCTTCTGCGTCAACATCTGCGGCAGCTGCTGCTTCCCCAACGCCAAAGAGACTTAAGAATATCTTCAACTCGCCCGAAGTCGTCGGCGCCTTGGATCGCGTCCATCTTCCAGATCGCGGAGCTGTGTTTGTGGCTGGAGCCGTTGCTTAGGCGCTTGGACATAATCTTTCAGAGTTCACACTCTCCCGAAGTTCAATCAGGCGGTCTAGAAGACAAGGAAGACAAGAAACGGCAGCAGCAGAAGACCAGGAATCTTCTTTGGAGGGACCTCTTCTTTTACACTGGGATGGCAAACTATTGCCAGATATCGACGGATCCAAGGCAAGCGTTGATAGAATTGCTGTCCTTGTCACTGGAAACGGCCACGAGAAGCTTTTGGGAATTCCGAAGATAGACAAAGGTACTGGGGAGTCTCAGGCGAATGCTTGTGTTGAAGCAATTGAGAAATGGAATCTCGGGTCTCAAATCAAAGAACTCGTATTTGATACGACAGCCAGCAACACAGGGCTTCACAAAGGAGCTTGCATCAGAATCGAAGAAGCTCTAGGAACCGAACTGGTCTGGATTGCTTGCGGTCACCATGTCATGGAAATCATGCTGTCCGACGTCTTCTCCTGTATCTTCGGTCCATTTGGAGGTCCAGAATCCGGACTCTTCAAGCGATTTCAGAAACAATGGCCATCGATAAATCAAGATGCTTGTGTTGCAGCAACCGACGAACTCTTCTAGGATCCGGTATTGAGCAGATTGCGGAAAGAGATGCTGGATTATTTGCCACATGCACTCGAAGCGCAGCATCCAAGGGACGATTATTAAGAATTCTTGCGCTTATCTCTCTTGTTCCTTGGCGGAGGAAGTGGGAACGAGTCATTTCGAGCTCCCGGCCCAACACACCACGCTCGTTGGATGGGGAAAGGAATTTATGTGTTGAAGATATTCCTTTTCCAAGCTCAATTCAAGCTGACACCACGAGAAGCCAGGAACATAACCGACTTCGCTCGGTTTGTGAGTCTCGTTTACATTAGACAATGGAACGAAGCGTCCCTTGGAATTCGAGCTCCCTACAACAATATCGAACTTCTGTCTCTGCTCAAGACTTACCCAAATCAGACTGTGGCCAGTAAAGCGTCCGCGGCCTTTTTCAGGCATCTTTGGTTTCTTTCCGAGCACCTGGTTGCCCTAGCCTTTTTCGACGAACGAGTGACCACGGCGACAAAGGAAAGGATGCTCCGGAACCTACAGCGTCCGCGGTTACCCAGCCCTCCTCGACGTCTAGAGATCAAGGATGAAGTGGAAGACATGAAGTTGGAGGACCTTGTGACTAAAAGGACCAGTTCCTTCTTTGATGTTTTGATGGAAGGAGGAAAAGCGAAATCTCAATCCTTTCTGGAGAAACCCCCGGACAGTGGACGGACGATCCTTTTTTCAACGAACTTCAGGATCGGTCCTCTCGGATGGAAGTAGTAAACGACACGGCGGAACGGAGTATCAGCCTGATCCAAAAATACAACAACACGCTGACGAAGGACGAAGAGCAGAAACAGTTCCTTCTTCAACTGGTGGCAAACCACCGAAAGAAGCTCCCCACTCCATCAAAGGCGGCTCTAATGTCATAGTTTTTCAAGTGCATAACTGTTTTCTGCTGCGTGAGACCCCTGATTTATGGATTCCACATGGGGCGACCCCTAAATACTGTTTCTTGGGGAAAATATTTTGTGTGATTTTCAGTTATGTATAAAGGAATAAAAATACCCTGGTGGAGAAAGGAAATTTGTTCTTTTGTTTTTTTGGACCACCCTAATAGATATATATATATATATGAAAATTATTTCACGAAGGTAACACGTGAAAAATATTTATGATGAATAAAACCACGAAGGAAAGGAAACACAAAATGGTGCTCAAGCGCTTTCGTCTAATGACATCCTCAGGAACACATGGATGTCATTAGACGAAAGCGCTTGAGCACCATTTTGTGTTTCCTTTCCTTCGTGGTTTTATTCATCATAATATATATATATATATATGTGTGTGTGTGTGTGTGTGTGATATATACTACAGAATAGTGTAGAATTATATACAGGTTACCCTCGCTTTATGAGACTTCTCTTAATGCGACAACCCTACTTCTACCATTCCCTCGCTTTATGCTAGAAAACTTCGCAATTATGCGACTGCAGTGTTGCCTGGACCTCTCAACCTGACTGTCACATTTGGTCACACATGAAAATTCATGTTTTGTCACATGTCAAATTTGTAATTTGTCACATACCAATTAAGGTAGGTTGATTTTCCGCATTTTTTTTTTTGGATATCGACTTTGGACTAGTCGAGATAGTCAGGGCTTAATATGATAATAACTGACAAAAAATTTCAGATCCCTAGCTTTAACCGTTTTTTGAGGAAACTGTTTCAAAAATCGTCAAAAAATCGTACCGAAAAATACCACATTTTCGCAATTTTCGGGCGAAAAAATCATGCTATTTTCATAAAAAAATCCTGAAAAAAGTTACAATTTTATTGAAAAAAAGTGAAAAAAACATGTACAGAGTCAAATACTGTAGACACATTTAGATCCCAAGATCATTATAATTTTCACTGTAAGAGCCCTTAGAAGCAAAGGAAGGCCTCATCTGGCGGCTTAGGGCTTTGGCCAGAATGTGTTTGTGCCTTGATTCGAGTCCATAAACAGTATGGGAAGCTTCAGATGTCAGCTTCACGGCCCTTTCAACACTGAGAATGTGAAGGCAGATCAGGCAGCTCCAGCTTGGTGCCATTCAGCAATGCTTCTTGAAGCTCCTGGTCAGAAAAGTCTTCTGTGAGAGCAGGTTCACAGATGCCACTTTGAGAAAGGTTGATTAGTTCTGACCAGTGGGTAGCTTCAATGCTGATGGCTGTGATCTTCTTCAGCCTCTTTTTGGCTGGCTTCCCACTTCTGAAAGAATAATAATAAATTTATTCTTATTCCAGTTTAAGATTTAATCCCTATTAGTATCAGAATTGCTTATTTAATTTAACTTAAATTAAAAAAAAAAAAAAACCCGAGTTCTATAAATCCCCATAATCGAATTTTTTTTTCAGAAAGAAGGTAAGATTATTTCCATTATCAGAGGGGAGGGGGGAATTGGGATAAGAAAATGCGAAAAAAAATTCGATTATGGGGATTTATAGAACTCGGGCCTTTTTTTTATTAATTTTTTATTGAATAAATCCTCATAATCAAATTTTTTTTTCCACATTTTTTAAAATTAATAAATGCTTACCTGATGGACAGAATTTTCTTGAGAGCAGCTTCTCTCACTTCCAAGTCATCAGACTTCATCATGGAGTACAGCACATTCTCGGGCAGCAAGGCAAAAGCATTGTACTTCAGGTTCTTGAAAGTAACACCCTGGATTTCTTCAGACTGCTGCTTGATCCTCTGGATCATGTTGAAGATGTACAGCTGCTGATTGTGGAACTTGCTGTCCCTTTTGATCTCAAACCAACTGAGTGCATACACTTCCACAATGAACTTGATGGCCTGGTAAACAGTGGCGGCTCGTGACTAAAAATTCTAGGGGTGCTGTCTCTAAGAATGGGTTGAAATAATTACTGAAATAAAAGGATGAGCATTGAGCAATGAATAAAAGTTTCAAAAGTTATTGAAAAAGTTATTCAGTGAGCTCATCCTTATATTGTTCTTGATTATTTCAATTGTAAATAAAAAATTTAGGGGTGCTGCAGTTCCGCAGTGCCTACCGACGAGCCGCCACTGCTGGTAAAGCTTATCCTGTAGTTCTGGAGGGTAAGCACCTCTGGTCCACAGACACATCAATCTAATTGCCAAAGTCAACCATCTTGCATGGTTTAATGGTCCAATTTTCCAGGGAGCAAATCTTGGGTTGACTTTGCCCCTGGAAATTCCAAGCACATACTCCAAAAGAAGCCTCTGGTCGCTACTGAGATCATTCAGTGTCTCCTCAGCAAATTCCATGTCATCCAGGGGGCCACTGAGTTTGGTGAATGCCACTTGTGGCAGATCTTGGTAGTCAATTTCAGAGTTTTCCCAGCGGACCAGTGAAAGCAGTGGGACTTTTGGTACTGCCATCAAGATGCTTGAAAACAGCTCTGAAAGGAAGCTCATTCTGATGGAGTGAACAGCCACTGGTGTGCAATTTCCGCTCAATTTTATTTTCCAGAGCTGTTACAAGGCCTCCCTCCCAGCCAGTGTTTGTATTTGTGTTGTCAAGGACAGCTTTCAGGGTATGAACACTGTTAAACTCCTCCAAGACACTAGCAACTTCTTCACCAAGAAGAACTCCAGTCGCACCTTTAATTGGGATGACTCTGTGAGTAAGATATGGTTCACTTTCAGTTCCCGGCTCCTTTGTGAAAGTCAAATGGTGCTCTTGTCCCTTTCCTTTCTTCAGCTTAGTCTCCCCATTTTCATCCTTAACTTCTCTGTACAGCAAAGTGTCCTTGTCAACTTTCCCATCAACCCCAATACAGACTAACTTTTCCAGACCCTCATTGTGCTTTTCATCACTTTTCACTTTCATTCTAGCTTTTTCCCTGTCCATTTTCGATTTATCAACTATTATCTGTTTCACATCAAGGCCAGGCTTAAGCAGGTCCATAGCTTGTAAGTCCAGGAGGAAGGCATTTGCAAGACTTGCCCCAAGATTGGAAGAAACATCACCCCTGATCAGTTCCATGGCATATCTGGGAGTTTTCAAAAAGCTGTAACCTCCACTTCGGTGCCTCCTTGGCTTGAACTCTTCAGCTTCACCACCAGATGGCTGAAATGAAAATAAAAAATAAATTACTAAAGCGAAAATGGGGGAAAATATGGGGGAAAGTAGGGAAAAGTAGGGAAAAATATGGGTAAAAATCGACGAAAATGGGCGGAAATAAGAATAAATTACTTAAACGAAAATGGGGGAAAATAGGGGGAAAATAGGGGGAAAATAGGGGGAAAAATGGGTAAAAGTTCAGGTAAAAAGTCAGCGAAAATGGGCGAAAAAAATAATGAATTACTAAAGCGAAAATGGGGGAAAAAAGTGGGGAAATAGGGACAAAAAGTAGGGATAAATTTGGGTAAAAATGGGATAAGATATAAGAAAAAATATATATTACCTCTCCTGATTCTCCTGAGCTGGATTCAAAAGAAATATCTTGTGAAGGTGTGGAGGCAAAAGTGGCCAAATCCACTTCCTGCTGCTGTTGAATCTGGCTCTGTAATCTTTCTGCTTCAGCTGCAGCCCTCTGGTCTCTCTTCACAGCAGCTTTATCCACAGATCCCAGCTGGAAAGAGCCCTTGGGTCCTATTTTGGCCCTCTGATCTCTCAAGTATTCCCTCTCCTCTACTGGAACCTGAAATATTAAAGTATATTAAATAGCGGATCTGAAATAAGATAAAATCCTGAAAAAAAATTGATTATTAATTTCTATTACCAGGGGGTGGGTGGAAGGAAGATTACAGGAGGAAAATGCGGATATTTTTCAATTACAACCATTGAATTTCCTTCCATTTAAAAGGCACCTAATCGCACTAAGTTAGGCCAGTTAAAAGTTAAAAAAATAATAGCATTACCTTCTTACTGGGAGGACAAGTGCAGATTATGTGCTGTGTTTGACAATTTTCTTTCTTGCACTTCACAGCATTGTCATCACAGGGACGAACAGGTAGCTTACAGGTGCAAGCAGAAATGTCAAAAAGTTTATCCAGCTTTTCCTCCAGATTCTACTCCTGGAGTGTAGAAAGAGATTTCGGGTTTATCTCTTTTGCTTTCTTGAAGCACACTTTATCCACCAATTTCACTACATAATATTCCTCATACAGGGGCAGCCGCGGGTTCACTGCCTGCCAGATCTCAATCACATCCTTTGCTATCATTTTAGCAATATCATAGTCTTTCAAGTCCGGGTGGCTGTTTTGGAGGAAATAACTGTACTGAATAACTTGGCGGAGGGTAGGAGGCTCTGTCTTATCCAAATGGGAAGGCTGGCCACTGAATTTTTTGGCACTATTTTATGAAATATCTGAAAATAAACACAATTAAATGAACGCAACATAAAATAACTTAATTTAATACACATTTTATAGGTAAATATCATTAAAAAATACAAAATAATACACTAATAAACATCTATAATGCATTTACAATACGTTTCAAGCATCGTTTTGTTAAAAAAGTCGAATTTTAATTGATTATTTTGATGAAATAAGGTCCGATATTTTGTTTGTTTACATTGCGCGAATGCCGCGCGCGCGATTTTACGCGTAAAATTCGGCAATTTTACAACTTAAAAATAATTAACAATCCTCAAAAAATACAATCATTTTCACAAATATGAGTTGGTGCAACGTTTTTTATACATTAATACCTTTCTATCTACAGTAGACTAGTCCAAGATCACAGTTCCAAAATCAACCTACCTTAAATTACCAATGCAACCCGAACTGAAATTTACCGAGAGAATTGAATGTACTTCACAGACTATTATTTTAATTAAAATAGCCCTCCTAACATACACTTGGGAAATACAGAAATGTAATATAGCTATAATAGTATATGAAAACATTGACATCTGGAACAAAAATGTAAAAAAACAAAATGAATGGCCTCCTCCTCCTCTCCAGCCATCCCTTATACTTCCAAATATGAGGATCTGTTCAATTATTTAATTTGAAAATTTTCATCCTTATTAAAAAATAATCGTATAACACATTGATACAAAATAATTGAAAATATATTTCAACAAAACAATAATTAAATGAATCAAAATAGAGAAAAAATACATCAATGAAAAACTGACAAAATCACAAAATTTTCTAATGAGTACTCTATAGTCTATACTAGTGGTCTCCAAACTTTTTTGATCACGCACCCTTTAATCAGCAAAAATAAATAACACGCACCCCAAATGAACATGAAACACGAAAGAAAAGAAACACAGAGTGGTGCTCAAGCGCTTTCGTCTAATGACATCCTCAGGAACACTGGAGTGAATAGAGAGTTCAAGAATATATATAGATTGCAAAAAAAAAAAATATATATATATATATATATATATATATATATATATATTATATATATATATATATATAGTAAGTATAGAAATAAAAATTGTGGGAGGACCATACACATTTGTAAGGAAAACTAACAATTTTAGCACTTTGCCCGAAATTCAACATAAGCTCAAATGGCTTGTTTACAGCCAATTTTTTATAGTTATTGTCTGAATGATACATAGGTCACAAAAGAATAAAGAAATAAAAATAAACAAAGAAATAAAAATAAACATAAAGAAATAAACACACATAAAAACAAAAATTGCAAGCAGAACACACAAATTCAAGCTCAATTGGACAGTTTACAATCAATTTAATAGATGATGCCGAAATGATATATATGTAACAAAGAAATAAAATAAAGAAATAAACCTAAAAAAAATAAATTGAAAAATAAATTGTGAGAAGCATACAAATTTATAAGGGAAAATTACCAAAGGTTTTTATAGTTATTGTCTAAATGATACGTAGGTCACAAAAGAATTAAAAAAAAAATTAAAAAAATATAAATTAGAAAAAAAAAATTACAAAATGCCAAAATGATATATAAAGAAATATAAGAATATATAAGAAATATATAAGATATATAAGAAATATATAAGAAATATAAGAAATATATATACAGGAAGGTCCCGGTTATCGCGGTTAATTGGTGCAAGCAGAATACCGCGATAAGTGAAAACCGCATTAAGCGGGATTGATATAACATGTAAAAATTGCTAATGTTGCCAACGCAAGCAGAATACCGCGATATAGTTGCGTAGCCGCATTCACCGGGAACAATATAACATGTAAAACTGGTTAATATTGCCAAGTTAAAAAAAAAAATTTAGACTGTCGACTTTGACTTGTTTTTATTACTATGTACAGTACAGTACATTATACAAAGGTAAGGTAGTAAATAAATTGATTCATTGTTTTAAAGTTTATTGAAAAGCACATGCATGTGTACAAAAAATGAATGATTATTTTTATTTCTTTGTAAAATAACGTAAAAGTGAGGCTTTGTCATTGTCAATACACAATGTATCTCGACAGACTTTCATAGCACGTTCCATATCAGGATCTCCATTCATTAATTTCTGTTTCGCATTTTCAATATCGCGAAGGAGACTCGCTTTTTTTTGCAAATAAAATATTTTTTCCCGCGATAAGTGAAATTATACCGCATATAACGGGATTATGGTCACAAATTATAAACCGCGTAACATCGAATACCGTGTTAACCGAAACCGTGTTAACCGGGACCTTCCTCTATATACATAAGGGAAAAATAACCAAAGGTTTTTATAGTTATTGTCTAAATGATACATAGATCACAAAAGAATAAAGAAATAAAAATAAATATAAACTGGAAAAAATTACAAAATGATGCCTAAATGATATATAAAGAAATATAAGAATATATAATAAATATATAAGATATATAGGAAATATATAAGAAATATAAGAAATATATATATATATATATATATACAGTATATATAAGAAGTAAACGTACAACAATAAATTGAAAAATAAAATTGTAAGAGAAGCATACAAATTTAAAAAAAAAATTAAATTAAAAAAATTACCAAAGGTTTAGCAACCTGCCCTTCTTGTTTAAATCCATTCTGAAGGAATTCAGAACAATGGGATCGAGTTGAAACAGACCTTTACTCATGTTAAAGTTATATGTTAGTTGAATTATAGCAAACTCAGGAATATTTCTATTAACAATGTTGCTAGAGTGAAACAAAACTGAAGCATTATTCCAATCAATACAATGAAATAACTGACAAATGGCCAAATAGGGCACTGGACAGCTGTCCCATTCAAACGGAATATTGATGCTGTTTGACACGCGTTTGCAAATCCTTTCCCGTCTGACCTATGTAAAAGGAATTACATTGTTTACACCCAATTTTATAGATAATGCCTGAATTATTGGTAGGGCTATTTTTTACTATGATATTTTTCACAATATTGTTATATGAAAAAACTACATTGATATCCAAAAGTTTAAGTACATTAACAATGCATAAAAAGCCCTGGAAAAATGGACCTACTAAAATATTCTTTGACAAGGAGCGAGTGTTATTATTCACACGATAGAAGGTTCGTTTTGCTTTATTAAGACAAGATTCCATCAACGCAGATGGGTAACACAGATCACTTCCAATACCATTGATATTTTCCAATTCGGCATCGATGTATTCCGGACTGGCGATCCTAAGAGCGCGGAGAAACATTGAGGAAAATATGGCCTTCTTAATAGGGGTGTCATGTCCAGAGTAAAAGTGTACGTAGGAAAAATTGTTTGTTTTTTTACGATAGATACTAAACTTAAAACCTGGGTTTTCCCTATGTACACGCACATCCAAAAACGGGATTCAGTTGTCTTGTTCCACTTCTAAAGTAAACTTAATGGAGGGGACTTGATCATTTAACTGAAGGAGGAAGTCATCCAGGTCACGATTCATGGGCCAGATACACACAATATCGTCGACGTACCGCAACCATGGGATGCCAACCCCCAGGATTCTCGGAATGTAAGTAATTTCAAAAAACTCCATATAAATATTGGAGAAGAGGGGCGACAAAGGGTTGCCCATGGCCAGTGGTGGGCACCGTTAACCAAAAAGTTAACTTCGTTAACCGCTAATCCGTTAACCAAAAAGTTAACTTCGTTAACCGCTAATCCGTTAATTCGTTAAACATGTAACGGAAGTTACCGATAAACCGTTAACGTTAACTTTTATTATAAAAAAAATGAAAAACACAATATATATAATTTAATTTTCCCTCTCTTCTCGTTCTCCATTTTGTCCATGAGATGCATGTTACCCTTCATGAAAATTAGCATATCAAAGTTTTCATCAGACAGGGATGATCTCTTGGCCCTCAGGATGTCCTTGCCCATAGAGAACAAACGCTCCACTGCAGCACTGGAGGGGATGGCTGTGTTGAACTTGATGAACAAGTCCACCAACACTTGCTCACCCAAGAAGGCAGCATCTTGTGTAAACACATGAGTTCAAGTTCAAATATTTCCACATAAATTAAAATAGTCATCCATAAAATTGAAAGAAAACCAAAAGAAAACGATGTAGACTTATGCCCCTTTTGTCCTGTTGGTACTTAGAAGTTGACTCAATAAATCCTTTATTATTTCACACTTAAAAATAATAAACAAGAACAACAATTGTTTGAAGCATTCTTGAACATTTCAAGAACAAGATAAAAAATAAAATAACCCTTACCTTTGTTATTTGGAACAGATATGACAGAATATTCGGGAAGTAATTGCACTGAAATTTCTTCGGTCTTCACAGCAGAGATACTAAAGAGTAAACAGCCTCTGGCGCCACACGCTCACATTTACTTCTCAACGCCATCTATTATCTCATAAAGAAACTAATTCACATTTGGGACTTGAAAGTACCGGCAGGATCAACCGGGTAGAAAAATAATTATGGAGATTTTAAAGATGTGGTACCTAGAAGTACCGCCAGGACATAAAGGGTTAAGGTGAAAACGCTCCCATTGTAAGACATCAATTGACTTAATTATGTCATCAAAGTGACATGAGAATTGAAATCTTACCTGATCAGTTTTATGGTTCTTGAAATGTATCAAAGAGACTACTAATAAGGTACTCACAGACATATTATAAATATACATGACTTACTTGACAACGATTATTTTTAAATATTCACTAGCACAAACATGTTGCGCAAGAGACAGACTGCAAATGAAACGAATGTAGTTATTTGTTGTAATTGTTACATATATATTATTGGAAGTGCCTTAAAATGCTCGTGATATTTCTTGAAAGAAGTTGAAACATTCAACTCAAATGGCAAATCTTTCCGCCTGATTTTACAGTCGACCATGTTTTGCTCAAACCAATGCCATAAATAACTACCATATTTGGTAAGACACAAATTGTGGCGACGGAAACAAATATATCGCCTGATTTTGCACTGCGGAAATGGAAATTCGTTCATCACTATTAACAGTGGCGGATTAATTGCGCACCTGCTCAGCACTGAAAATAATAGAAACTTTTAAACGTTTATTTATGAATTTTTTGGGTTAACGGACTTGAGTTAACGGAAGTTAAATAGTCCGATAATGATTTTCAAAGTTAACTTAAAAGTTAAATCGTTAACGAAAAAGTTAACTTCGTTAATTAACGATTAACGGATTAACGGTTTGTGCCCAGCTTTCCCCATGGCCATCCCAAAAACTTGTTGATAAAGCTTAATAAGTTCCAAAACAATGTGTGCAGGTAGTGGCAGATCATACTTATGTAATTCTCGGGCGAGAAAGTCAAGCATATCGTCAATCGGCACTTTTGTGAACAATGAACAAACTTCAAAACTGATCAATCTATCGTTGGCATCAGTGCGAACATTATTCAATTTTCCAGTTAGATCCATGGAATTTTTTACATGTGAATCAGAGATAGTTCCAAGAATGGGGGACAAGACATTGACAAGCCATTTGGAGAGTTTATAGGTAATAGAGCCCACCGAGCTAATAATAGGGCGCATAGGGTTGCCAGGTTTGTGGGTTTTAAAAAGACCATAAAGGTAAGGAAGAGAAGGTGAAGTGGACAAGAAAAGGAGAATTAAGTCCTTATGATCTTTGAGAATGCGTTTCAAGCCACTATTGAATGATTTGATAGAATCATCCTGCGAGTTCTTCCTAAGTTTCCTGTATATGGCGGGGTCCTGAAGCAGCTCGCACATTGTCAAAGAATATTTTAGTACTTCCCTTTTTCCCGGGCTTTTTAGACATTGCTAATGTACTTAAACTTTTGGATATCAGTGTAGTTTTTTCATATAACAATATTGTGAAAAATATCATAGTAAAAAATAGCCCTGCCAATAATTTAGGCATTATCTATAAAATTGGGTGTAAACAATGTGATTCCCATTACATAGGTCAGACGGGAAAGGATTTGCAAACGCGTGTAAAACAGCATTAATATTCCGTTAGAACGGGACAGCTGTCCGGTGCCCTTTTCGTCCATTTGTCAGTTATCCCATTGTATTGATTGAAATAATGCTTCAGTTTTGTTTCACTCTAGCAACATTGTTAATATAAATATTTTTGAGTCTGCTATAATTCAACTTACAAATAACTTTAACATGAGTAAAGGTCTGTTTCAACTCGATCCCGTTATTCTGAATTCCTTCAGAATGGATTTAAACAAGAACGGCAGGTTGCTAAACCTTTGGTAATTTTTCAAAAAAAAATTTATAAATTTTTATGCTTCTCTTACAATTTTATTTTTCAATTTATTGTTGTATGTTTACTTCTTGTATATATATATATATATATATATATATATATATATATATATATATATATATATATATATATATATATATACTGGATATGGAGAAGATCCCTAGACATTAGGGAAATACCGAGCATCTTGAAAAGAGCAAACATTGTCCCTATATATAAAGGAGCGGACAGATCTCAAGCAAAGAACTACAGACCAGTGTCATTGACGTCGCACCTCACCAAAGTATTTGAAAGAATAGTTAGAGAAAAATTATGATTTCCTGGAGACACGGGAAAGATTCAACGAAAATCAGCATGGATTCCGATCAGGTAGATCATGCCTATCACAACTAATAGAACACTACAACATTATCCTAGATGCATTGGAAGGCAATGACAACTACGATGTTATATACACAGATTTTGCTAAAGCTTTCGATAAATGTGACCATGGTATAATAGCACATAAAATTAAATATATGGGAATAACAGGCAAAGTGGGAAAATGGATCTACAACTTCCTTAGAGATCGTCTGCAGGTCCTCAAAATTCAAGGTGTATCATCATCAGAATCGGAAGTACGCAGCTCAGTACCACAAGGGACAGTACTGGCCCCACTCCTGTTCATTATCATGCTAACAGACATAGACAGCGGAGTAAACAGCAACAGTATAGTAACATCCTTTGCAGCCGATACAAAGATCAGCAGAAAAATCAGCGATGTACATGACGTGGAGGCCTTGCAGAGGGACACGAACAAAATATACAGATGATCAGAAGACAACAACATGTCATTCAACGCCGAGAAATTTCAGCTCTTGAGATATGGTAGAAAAGAAGCACTTAAACAGACTGCATATTATGCTCTAGATAGACAGGAAATTCAGAGAAGCACGAAAGCGATCGATCTCGGGATAATAATGACAGATGATGCGAAAATCGAAACACAAAATCAGATAGCGATAAATAAAGCAAAAAAGAGTCGCCGGACAGTACTAAGAACATTCAAGAGAAGGGACAGGACAGTAATGATTCATCTGCTAAAAACACTGATTATACCAAAACTTAAGTACTGCTCAGTTTTGACGTCCCCATATAAAAAGGAAGAAACTAATAAACTAGAAGAAACGCAGACATTTCACAGCCAAGATTGATGCATGCAAAGAACTCAACTACTGGGAAAGACTACGTAAACTAAATCTGTACTCACTGGAAAGAAGAAGAGAGAGGTACATCATAATCTACATATGGAAAATGATCGAAAAACTGGTACCAAACCTAAAACTAAACCCAATTACCATTCAAACAACACTGAAAAATAGGAAAGGCAGAATGTGTAGTGTTCCCAAATTAAAGGCCCGACAAGGGACCTCCTCAACCCTGAAGGAAAATAGCTTGGTTGTTATGGGGCCAAGACTTTTCAACCAGCTTCCGAAGGACCTCAGAAACGTAACGGGGGTCAAAGTTGAAGTCTTCAAGAAAAGACTGGATGCCTGGCTCAGGACAGTACCAGATGAGCCGGGCGTGCCTGGCTATGTACGGTGGAGAGCGCAAGAAAGCAACTCGCTCCTCCACCAGGCAAGACCTAGAGGCGGGGCCACCAGCTTGACCTCCGTGTGTAGAGAGACCAATGCACGAAACAACATAAGGTTCACAATAAATATATATATATATATATATTATATATATATATATATATATATATATATATATATGAAAATTATTTCACGAAAGTAACACGTCAAAAATATTTATGATGAATAAAACCACGAAGGAAAGGAAACACAAAATGGTGCTCAAGCGCTTTCGTCTAATGACATCCTCAGGAACACTGAAGTACATAGAAGGTTACAGCCTATATATGTTACAAAAAAAAAAAAAATAAAAAAAATAAAAAAATATATATATATATATATATAATATATATATATATATATATATATATATATACACATATATACATACATACATATACAATAAACGGAGAAATGAAATTTAAAAAAAAAATTTTTTAAAAGATTGTGGGATGGGCAACTTTGTAAGGAAACACTATCGATTTTTAGCACAAGATCAAACTACCGATTTTTAGCACAAGATTAAATTAATTGTTTCCAACCAATGTTATTAAAAAAAAAAAAAAAAAAATTATACTGGAAATCTGCCCGGGTTTTATCACTCTACCCATCTTGTATATAAAAATAAAATGTAAATTAAAAGTTAATAAAGTAGCATACAAGTTTACCAAAGATTTAGCGTTCTACCCTTCTTATCTAAATCTGTTTTGAAGGAATTCAAAACAACAGGATCGAGTTGAAAAAGACCTTTGCTTATGTTGAAGTTATTTGAAAGTTGGATAATGGCAGACTCAAGAATATTTCTATTAACAATGTTGCTAGAGTGAAATAAAACTGAAGCATTATTCCAGTCAATACAGTGGGATAACTCTGACAAATGGACAAAAAGGGCACTGGACAACTGTCCTGTTCTAACGGAATATTGATGCTGTTTTATACGTGTGTGCAAATCCTTTCCCGTCTGACCTATGTAAAAGGAATCACATTGTTTACAACCAATTTTATAGATAATGCCTGAATTATTGGTAGGGCTATTTTTTACTATGATATTTTTCACAATATTGTTATATGAAAATACTACATTAATATCCAAAAGTTTAAGTACATTAGCAATGCCTAAAAAGCCCGGGAAAAATGGAAGTGCTAAAATATTTTTTGACAAAGTACGAGTGTTATTATTCACACGATAGAAAGTTCGTTTTGCCTTGTTGAGACAAGATTCCATAAACGCAGATGGATAACACAGATCACTTCCAATACCGTTGATTTTTACCAATTCGGCATCGATGTATTCCGGACTGGCGATCCTAAGGGCGCGGAGAAACATTGATGAAAAAATGGCCTTCTTAGTGGGGGTGTCATGTCCCGAGTAAAAGTGTACGTAGGACAAATTGTTTGTTGTTTTCCGATAGATACTAAACTTAAAACCTGGGCTTTCCCTATGTACACGCACATCCAAAAATGGGATTGAATTGTCTTGTTCCACTTCTAAAGTAAACTTAATGGAGGGGACTTGATCATTTAACTGAAGGAGGAAGTTATCCAGGTCACGATTCATGGGCCAGATACACAAAATATCGTCGACGTACGCAACCAAGGAATGCCAACCCCCAGGATTCTCGGAATGTAAGTAATTTCGAAAAACTCCATATAAATATTGGAGAGGAGGGGCGACAAGGGGTTGCTCATGGCCATCCCAAAAACTTGTTAATACTCGTTATTGAAAGTGAATTTACAGTCTTTGATGCAAAGCTTAATAAGTTCCAAAACAATGTGTGAAGGTAGTGGCAGGTCATACTTATGTAATTCTTGGGAGAGAAAGTCAAGCATAGTCAATCGGCACTTTTGTAAACAATGAACAAACGTCAAAACTGATCAATCTATCGTTAGTTTCAGTACGTGCATTATTCAATTTTCAGTAAGATCCATGGAATTTCTTACATGTGAATCAGAGATAGTTCGAGAATGGGGGACAAGACTTTGACAAGCCATTTGGAGAGTTTATAAGTAATAGAGCCCACC
The DNA here is from genome assembly GCA_023014485.1 of Bathynomus jamesi. Lineage (NCBI taxonomy): Eukaryota > Metazoa > Arthropoda > Malacostraca > Isopoda > Cirolanidae > Bathynomus > Bathynomus jamesi. The sequence continues at coordinate 220,967 of JAJOZX010002505.1, forward strand.
GAGCTAATAATAGGGCGCATAGGGTTGCCAAGTTTGTGGGTTTTAATAAGACCGTAAAGGTAGGGCAGAGAAGGTGAAGTGGACATGAAAAGCGGAATTAAGTCCTTATGATCTTTGAGAATGCGTTTCAAGCCACTATTAAATGATTTGATGACTTCATCCTGCGGGTTCTTCCTAAGTTTGCTGTATGTGGCGGGGTCCTGGAGAAGCTCGTTCATCTTTCCGATGTAGTCCACTTTGTCCATAATAACTATGGTGTTAGCCTTGTCTGCTTTAGTAATATGGAGCTCCCCATCTTTTTTTAATTGTGAGAGACTATTGCGAAAACGCGTAGGAAAGTTATCTTCGTAATTACTATTCGCCGCACTATAAACGAGGCCTTTAACTATGTTAAACAAATACTGAGGGAGATTACACTGTTTTTCAAAACACGCGAGACTGTAACAAATTTGTAAAGCCGAAGGTTTTTTAACAATAAAAAAGGACATACCATATCCAAGGGCACTTTTTGCATCGTCACTAATGTTTTTCGAAGAAAGGTTCAAAACACACTTTGAGCTTGCTTTTTTACTCCACTGACTATTTCGAATGAGACTTTTAATTTTTCGATCCAAAATGTTACGAAGTGAAGTAGTTCTCCGACGCAACTCGTTGTAAATTTCATCAAAGAAAGTGTTTATTTCTTTATGTTTATTTCGTTTGTGACCTATATATCATTTAGGCATCATTTTGTAATTTTTTATTTATTTTTGTTTCCAATTTATATTTATTTTTATTTCTTTATTCTTTTGTGACCTATGTATCATTCAGACAATAACTATAAAAAATTGGCTGTAAACAAGCCATTTCAGCTTATGTTGAATTTCGGGCAAAGTGCTAAAATTGTTGGTTTTCCTTACAAATATGTATGCTCCTCCCACAATTTTTATTTATATACTTACTATATATATATATATTTTTTTTTTTGTAACCTATATATAGTCTTGAACCCTCTATTCACTCGTGTTCCTGAGGATGTCATTATACGAAAGCGCTTGAGCACCACTCTGTTTCTTTTCCTTCGTGGTTTTATTCATCATAAATATTTTTCACGTGTTACTTTCGTGAAATAATTTCATATATATATATATATTATATATATATATTATATATATGATAAAAACGAAGACGAAGAGCAAAAAAGTCATTATAGTTGGCTGCAGCCGACGTTTCGGGCAACTCTACCCATTTTCAAGGCATAATAAATAAAAGCTAAAATTAATACATGACCAAAATATATGAATGTCAAGAACTAAAACTAATTTAAAGTACAAAAATTAAAACTGTTCAAGACTAAAAATTAAAATTACAAAGCAGAAAACAGGCATAAGCTAAAATCAAATAAAAAATAAAAATTATATAAATGACAAAAATATACGAATGATAAAAATAAAACAAAACTAAAAACATTCAAACATAAAATAGTTAAAAAACTTTAATAATAAAAAGTTAAACGAAAATAAAAAGTTAAACGAAAAACACAAGAGTAAACCAAACATATCATGCTCACTTGACAGCCACAAAAAACTGAGGCGAAAAAGAGAGGATCACATGGGAAAAATTTTTAGTATGTAGGTATTCTATTTAATATAAAGGGGGTAACAGCTAGAATCAATATTTAAACTGGAGTTCAAGAATTTAATACACAAAGATTCGTAAATACGGAGGGAGGACGGGCATTTTAATGATTTAAGAATTTTAAAATTGTTAAGAGAAATGTCAACCTTACACTTGATAGAATTATTTCTAATAGAAGACTGTTCCTTTTTTCCATAAAACCTTCCCTGTCCTATGGCTAATACCCATATGGGAGCAAAATCTCGCCTGCAAGGAACGAACTTTCCTGCCAACGTAGTTCCCCTGGGAACACCCAGGGCAGGTAAACAAATAAACAACAGAACAGCTCATCGCAGGGGGAATTTTGTCCTTACATCGGAAAAAACATCCAAGGGTATTATTACTTACAAAAGCAACCTTAAAATCAGCGTGAAAATAAAATTTCCTCACAACACTCAACAATTGCTTTTTCACAAAAGTATTAAAATGGTGAAGATAAGGTAAGTAGTATGGGCGCGTTTGGGTAGAGGAAGTTGGGGTGCTCTGAAATCCTGCCCCTGAAGGTCTTCCCCTTCGTTATGAGGGGCCCCCTTTACTTAAGTTCCTAACCCATTTATGGGGTCTCACCGTCTTAATGAAGGACAGTTGCCCCTTGAGGGGCCCCTGCGGGGGCCCCCCTCCTCCTCGAGGAAAAAAAGGTCTCGTCATCACCTTCCTTCAAAAAAAAAAAAAAAATTCCTCGCCTGCCTTCCTTGAAAAAAAGAAAAAGGATTCGTCTTCACCTTCCTTTAAAAATAAAAAAATAAAAAAAATAAAAAAAATAAAAAAATTACACCTTGGTCTTTCATGAGACGGACAAAATCAAACAAGCAAAAACAGACAAAACCAACAAACAAATACAGACAATGACAGATTTTGACAGTTGATTTTCAACTTATACCCTTGAACATTAGAAATGAAAAATTAAAATATCTGAAAAAAGGTTTAATAGACATAACGAGTGTAAACAGCCTCAAAACATATCACATTCTAATACCACATTACCTACTCAAATGTATTTCCAATTTTATACGTTAACAAACTGCTAACATCACAAGAAACAAAATCAGGTTAAACATATTTTAAATCGAAAACAAGTTCTTTGTTTAATATCTGTATTATGAAAACTAAAATGAATATTTATTATTTTAATTTAAATAAATTAATTTCTCTCTTTTTTAAGGGAAACTGGCTTATTTTCAAACGAGATGACTTTCAAATACAATATATACTTATAGCACACGCATATATGTTTATTTACTTTTAAATATGTAGTTTTCTGTTATTTACATCGATATATACCATCACATTCACTTTCACATGCCATCTTCTGGTATGTGAATTAATAATTTTACTGTTCATCAAATTTCGTTATAAAATTGCATGTGTTAAGAGAAAATCAAGTTGCGTAACGCTCCTTTAAAACTAAAATATCAAAGTTGTTTTCCTCCTCTAAACATCCACTTAAATATTATTACTTATATTGATTTATTGTTATTATTACATATATATATATATATATATATATATATACGTGTTAAGTGTATTTAAATTAAATACATTGATTTCAATTCCCTTCATAATAAAAGCATCTGGCAACTCTACCCCAATCTTGCTATATTTTTCTCACAGTAGCTGTTTGAGAGTAGTAGTTAAGTTTAACTTTCTTTTAACGACTATTAGCTGCTACTAATCTTGTTATTATTATTATTATTATCATATATATATATTATATATATATATATATATATATATAACATCCAAATAAGTAGGTTCGGGTAAAAAACTTTCTTATTAGATGCAATTAAAGAAAACGGGATGTCGAGTTTGTGTGGATTGTCATTTTTAAATAGATTCAGTGGGAAATAGGTACTGAAAGTTGAGAGATTTTTCATCAAGAACCTTTCTAGTTGCTGTCATTGTTATTGCCAATTCACATTACTTTAATTATCATTTCTCTAATTTATCGACTGTTCACAATTCCTCATAATTCTCATAATAAACGTAATTGTTTTCACTTTTCTTTCACACCAGTCAGTCACAGTATTTATATCACTCACACAGAATGTACATAATTATTGTTTTTGTCACTAGCTGTACCAAACATGTCTTTACAAACTGAAGCGTACCGTTATACGTTTAAAATGTTATAATTTAATACTTTATGATATCAGATCTCGTATAAAAAAACATCATTTTATGTACAAATGGCCACAAAAATACTTTCAATCCTAATATATGTACGTATAGAACGCAGCATACGCTTTTTCACCTGTATTAAAAACGTTAAACTGAAAGTTGTATCAACATGCGATCTTAGATTCTGCGAAGACGTAAGTGAACCCTAACATTTAATTTAAAATTATTTAACATCATTCGAGGGAACTGTACATCGATCTCATTATAACTTCTGACTCATAATAACCCGCCATGCATATTTACACGAGTCGAATTATATATATATATATATATATATATATAAGGAGTTTGTATGTGGCATTCCAACAGGAGACAGGAAGTGTCTGAACCCTGTTTCTCCCATCACTGTCCTCCTCACCTGTCCTTTTTACCTGTCTCGTCTAACCTGTGAGCAGTACAGCATACTCTCAAACACCCGCTTCTCACTATATTCCTTACTATACACACGCATGCATCTTCCACACTACACAGTCTTTTCAAAAAAGGTGTAATTTCAGTAGTCTCGGAGATTCACGATTGGACCCTCCTTCCTGTCTGCATCGTATATATTACCAAGCAAGTGTCTCTACAGTTTACAGGTTTCCTCATTGTCTAAAATTTATAAAGTTCTCTCTTATTGCCTTCCTTATTATAATGGACATCACAACCGATTTTTCAATATTATTCAAGTATTATGTTGAGCAACATAACCCCGCCACAGCCTAGTTTCTTAGCATAATCATGAAACATGAAACAAGATTATTAATATATATATATATATATATATATATATATATATATATATATATATATATATATATATATGATAAAAATTATTTCACGAAAGTAACACGTGAAAAATATTTATGATGAATAAAACCACGAAGGAAAGGAAACACAGAATGGTGCTCAAGCGCTTTCGTCTAATGACATCCTCAGGAACACTGAAGTACATAAAGAGTTACAGCCTATACATAGGTTACAGAAAAAAAAAAAAAAAAAATATATATATATATACAATAAACGGAGAAACAAAATGAAAGGATTGTGGGAGGGGCACACAAATTTATAAGGAAAAATTATCGATTTTTAGCACAAGATTAAATGAATTGTTTCCAACCAATGTTATAGATAAAAAAAAAATATATACAATTTATACTGGAAATCTGCCCGGGTTCTAGCACTCTGCCCTTTTTGTATATAAAAATTGAAAAATAAAAGTTATTAGGGTGGCATACAAGTTTACCAAAGATTTAGCGTTCTACCTTTCTTATCTAAATCTGTTCTGAAGGAATTCAAAACAACAGGATCGAGTTGAAAAAGACCTTTGCTTATGTTGAAGTTATTTGTAAGTTGGATAATGGCAGACTCAAGAATATTTCTATTAACAATGTTGCTAGAGTGAAATAAAACTGAAGCATTATTCCAATCAATACAGTAGGATAACTCTGACAAATGGACAAAAAGGGCACTGGACAACTGTCCTGTTCTAACGGAATATTGATGGTTTTATACGTGTGTGCAAATCCTTTCCCGTCTGACCTATGTAAAAGGAATCACATTGTTTACAACCAATTTTATAGATAATGCCTAAATTATTGGTAGGGCTATTTTTTACTATGATATTTTTCACAATATTGTCATATGAAAATACTACATTAATATCCAAAAGTTTAAGTACATTAGCAATGCCTAAAAAGCCCGGGAAAAATGGAAGTACTAAAATATTTTTTGACAAAGTACGTGTGTTATTATTGACACGATAGAAAGTTCGTTTTGCCTTGTTGAGACAAGATTCCATAAACGCAGATGGATAACACAGATCACTTCCAATACCGTTGATTTTTTTCTAATTCGGCATCGATGTATTCTGGACTGGCGATCCTAAGGGCGCGGAGAAACATTGAAGAAAAAATGGCCTTCTTAGTGGGGTTGTCATGTCCCGAGTAAAAGTGTACGTAGGACAAATTTTTTTTTTTTCTGATAGATACTAAACTTAAAACCTGGGCTTTCCCTATGTACACGCACATCCAAAAATGGGATTGAATTGTCTTGTTCCACTTCTAAAGTAAACTTAATGGAGGGGACTTGATCATTTAACTGAAGGAGGAAGTTATCCAGGTCACGATTCATGGGCCAGATACACAAAATATCGTCGACGTACCGCAACCAAGGAATGCCAACCCCCAGGATTCTCGGAATGTAAGTAATTTCGAAAAACTCCATATAAATATTGGAGAGGAGGGGCGACAAGGGGTTGCTCATGGCCATCCCAAAAACTTGTTAATACTCGTTATTGAAAGTGAATTTACAGTCTTTGATGCAAAGCTTAATAAGTTCCAAAACAATGTGTGAAGGTAGTGGCAGGTCATACTTATGTAATTCTTGGGAGAGAAAGTCAAGCATATCGTCAATCGGCACTTTTGTAAACAATGAACAAACGTCAAAACTGATCAATCTATCGTTAGTTTCAGTACGTGCATTATTCAATTTTTCAGTAAGATCCATGGAATTTCTTACATGTGAATCAGAGATAGTTCCGAGAATGGGGGACAAGACTTTGACAAGCCATTTGGAGAGTTTATAAGTAATAGAGCCCACCGACCTAATAATAGGGCGCACAGGGTTGCCAGGTTTGTGGGTTTTAATAAGACCGTAAAGGTAGGGCAGAGAAGGTAAAGTGGACATGAAAAGCGGAATTAAGTCCTTATGATCTTTGAGAATGCGTTTCAAGCCACTATTAAATGATTTGATGACGTCATCCTGCGGGTTCTTCCTAAGTTTGCTGTATGTGGCAGGGTCCTGGAGAAGCTCGTTCATCTTTCTGATGTAGTCCACTTTGTCCATAATAACTATGGTGTTAGCCTTGTCTGCTTTAGTAATATGGAGCTCCCCATCTTTTTTTAATTGTGAGAGGCTATGTATGTATGAAAGAGAAATGTACTTTTGCGTAATTAGCTGTAGATATGATAGCTATGTGTTAAAATGTAGGTTACCACCTAATTTTTATTGTGAAAGAATCAGCTATTTAATTTAATTATTTAATAATGCTACTACTTCAAGTTAAATTGCTATACTCGATGGTAGTGCCCCCCCCCCCTGCGTCCTGTGTTGTTTGGAAGGTAATTGGATTTAGTTCGAATTATTAAATAATTAAATTAAATAGCTGATTCTTTCGCAATAAAAATTAGGTGGTAACCTACATTTTAACACATAGCTATCATATCTACAGCTAATTACGCAAAAGTACCTAATTTTTATTGCGAAAGAATCAGCTATTTAATTTAATTATTTAATAATGCTACTACTTCAAGTTAAATTGCTATACTCGATGGTAGTACCCTCCCCCCCCCCTGCGTCGGTCTCTCTTCACATGAAGGTGAAGCTGGTTAAAATGTCTTGGTCCCACTGACAACCAAGCTATTTTCCTTCAGTGTTGAGGAGGTCTCTTGTCAGGCCTTTAGTTTGGAGACACTACACATTCTGACTTTCCTATTGTCCTGTGTTGTTTGGAAGGTAATTGGATTTAGTTTGAAGTTTTGTACCACTCGTTGAATTTTCTGCTGATCTTTGTATCGTCCGTAATATTGTCTTTGGCTGCGCTGAGAGACATTGACTGAGACGCAATGTGGTGGGATGGCGGGAGGGGACCCACAAATGTAAACACCCTCAAATCACGGCTAGCACCATGTCACGATCACGGTTAAGTGTACAATGGTAACAATTAGTAGGTTATGTTAATTCAATTGACGACAGTGAATCACGGCTAACTGCATGAATAAAATGTGTGTGTATACGCAACGTTGCGGTTCCGTGCGTCGTTCTCTCTTCACACGAAGGTCAGGCTGGTGTCTCCTCTAGGTCTGTCTTGGTCGAGGGGCGAGTGCTTTCTTGTACTCTCCACCTCACATCGCCATGTACGACCGGTTCATCGTGGATTGTTCTGAGCCAGGCGTCTAATCATCTTTTGAAGATGTCCACAGCAACTCCCTTCATGTTCCTTAGGTCTTTGGGCTTTTGTTTAAACAGTTTTGGTCCTCTCACCACAAAACTAATTTTGTTCAGGGTTAAGGATGTTCCCTGTCTCGCCTTTAATTTGGGAACACGACACAGTCTTCCTTTTCTACTTTCCACCATTGTTTAGGAAGTTACAGGGTTCAGAGTAAGATTAGGGATAAGTTTCTTCATTATTTTCCGAGTGTAAATAATGGTGTTTCTCTCTCTTCTCCTTTCCAGTGAAAATAGGAATAGCTTTCATAATCTTTCCCAGTAATTTAGTTCTTTGCACCCCCTCGATCTTGGCTGTGAAGCTTCTCTGAATCCCTTACAGCTGCCTAATGTCCTCTTTTTTATATGGGGATGTTAGAACCGAGCAGTATTCCAATTTGGGTATGATCAGGGTTTTCAGTATAGGAGTCATTATATTCCTATCCCTTCGTTTAAAGGCTATCAATATCTGCCCCGTTATTCTCTTTACTCTGTTTACTGCTATCTTATTTTGTGATTCAAATTTCGCATCATTAGTTCTCTCTCTCTCTCTCTCTCTCTCTCTCTCTCTCTCTCTCTCTCTCTCTCTCTCTCTCTCTCTCTCTCTCTCTCTCTCTCTCTCTCTCTCTCTCTCTGGAGCGACTGCAGGCGAGGGCCACAAAGTTAATCCCTTCCGTTAGGCATATGGGCTACAATCGACGGTTACGCGCCCTGAACTTGTTTTCGCTTGAAACTCGGAGGCTGCGCGGTCAACTGATCGAGGTTTTCAAGCTCTTACGCGGGTTCAACGATGTCGATTTTAGAAGTATGTTTAGTTTAAATGATAACCCAACTCGCAACAATGGTTGGAAGCTGGATTTGAAACGGTTTAAGACTAGTGTGTGTGGGAATTGCTTTACGTATAAGATCTGTGACACATGGAACAGGTTACCTTCGGAAGTTGTGAACAATTCCTCTGTGGATCAGTTCAAGAAAAGGTTAGACCAAATCTTGCACACTATTTGAGTGTGTAGAAAATTTTCCGTGGCACCCGTTGCCATTGGTACCTCCTCGGTATGGGCCGCAAGACCTTTTGGGGTACTTCTTTTCCTTGTAACTCCTTGTAACTCTCTCTCTCTCTCTCTCTCTCTCTCTCTCTCTCTCTCTCTCTCTCTCTCTCTCTCTCTCTCTCTCTCTCTCTCTCTCTCTCTCTCTCTCTCTCTCTCTCTCTCATGTTGAGTGAGTACGATAAGAGTAGGGCGATTGATATACTTTATCTCGACTTTCAGAAAGCCTTTGATAAGGTACCTCACCGCCGGCTAATGGCGAAAGTGCGCGCGCTGGGTATCGGTGGGGAAATAGGTAGGTGGATTGAAAACTGGCTGAGGAATAGGCGGCAGAGGGTGGTAATTAAAGGGGCTAGTTCGGGTTGGGCCTCGGTCACTAGTGGGGTTCCTCAGGGTTCCGTTTTGGGGCCACTGTTGTTTACCATTTACATAAATGATATCGACGGTGGCATCGTCAGTCGGATCGCCAAATTCGCTGATGACACCAAGCTTGGGGCCAATGTTGGACGCCCGAAGCGATCGAGGAACTGCGTGCGGACCTAGGTAGGATAGGAGAGTGGTCCGAAAAATGGCAAATGCCGTTTAACTTGGGTAAATGCAAAGTGATGCACATTGGCTACGCCAATCCCAAGTCGGACTACTCGATGTTGGGCAGTAATATCGAGGTGACTGATTTAGAAAAGGACTTGGGTGTGCTAATTAGCAGCGACCTTAAGTTTACGAAACAGTGTGTAGAGGTGGAAAAGAAAGCCCAGAAACTATTGGGTTATATCAGGAGGCAATTTCAGTTTCGGAACAAGGAGATTGTGCTCTCACTGTACAATTCCCTTGTTCGGCCGTACCTGGAGTATGCTGTGCAGTTCTGGTCGCCCACCCTCAGGAAAGATATTGAGAGGCTGGAGCGAGTGCAGGCGAGGGCCACAAAGTTAATCCCTTCCGTTAGGCATATGGGCTACAATCGACGGTTACGCGCCCTGAACTTGTTTTCGCTTGAAACTCGGAGGCTGCGCGGTCAACTGATCGAGGTTTTCAAGCTCTTACGAGGGTTCAACGATGTCGATTTTAGAAGTATGTTTAGTTTAAATGATAACCCAACTCGCAACAATGGTTGGAAGTTGGATTTGAAACGGTTTAGGACTAGTGTGTGGGAATTACGTTACGTATAAGATCTGTGACACATGGAACAGGTTACCTTCGGAAGTTGTGAACAGTTCCTCTGTGGATCAGTTCAAGAAAAGGTTAGACGAAATCTTGCACACTATTTGAGTGTGTAAAGACATTTAGGACCTCAGTCTGCGGAAATTTCTTTTCCTGTAAAATAGTGATATCTGGAACCAACTTCCCTCAGAGGATGTTTCCAGTCAAAGTGTAAATCTGTTTAAAAATAGGCTAGACAAAGTACAGAACACACTCATAGTTTAAGATTAAAACCTCAGAAAACTCTGCAGGAGTTCGCTTGCTCGGTGTCTCTGTGAGCAAGCTAAATATAGCTATTTATATATTCTCCACTTTCCTGTAAAATTTCCTTGGCTACTTTTCCAGGGTCAAGGTATTTTCTTCAACCTTTTTCCGTACCTGCCTCTGGCAGGGAGGGAGCGGAGGGTGGGGAGAGAGCCTTCTACTTTTCTATCCAGTTTTCTACTACTGCTAGCATAGTTGAAAGACAAAATTTTCCCTGGCACCCGTTGCCATTGGTACCTCCTCGGTATGGGCCGCAAGGCCTTTTGAGGTACTTCTTTTCCTTGTAACTCCTTGTAACTCTCTCTCTCTCTCTCTCTCTCTCTCTCTCTCTCCTCCTCTCTCTTCTCTCCTCCTCTCTCTTCTCTTCTCCTCTCTCTTCTCTTCTCCTCTCTCCACAGGGGGTGTAAAGGTTATGCACATTTCTTCTGGATGTTGTAAACTTTATACTTGGGGTGTGACAGCCCTCCGGTCCCGAGTCGTGGGATTCTAGAGAAATTGGCTGCCAGTTCCTTTAGGTTCTCTCCCTCTTTCGGGAGGGCGGGTAAAGTATGTTGTACAATCCTGTCCCGTGGGTTACTAGGACCCCATCCTATCCCTACTCTGTCCTTTTAGCTTACATTAAGGATGTTCTCCTCTGACTAAAAAAAAAAAAAAAAAAAAAATCTTTTAGTATTAAGTATTTTTCTCTTCTTTTACTATTAGGACCCTACTGCTACCTCATGCGTGGGAAGAGAGGCTTTGGAACCTCTATAAATAACACCATTTAACGCTCGTAGGTTGTGAGAGACTGGGATGGAGGGGTCCCAGGCGTAGGGGCGGAATGAATGGAGTGTGGCTAGTGCCCCGTTAAGCCCATTCCTAACGCGTAATGGCCTGACCAGCCCCCTGCGACCGTTCTTTGGTGACCAATTGATGGTGCTTGGCTGTACTGCTCTGAGGTGAGAGAGCTTTACTGCCCAGCTGGCTGCCAGGCCAGCGTAAAGTCTCGGGCGTAGACTCTGGGTCTGGTGGGATATCCCTTGAACACTGGATTCTAAGAGTCTGGCCGCTTGTGAGTGACTAGTAAGACTTAGTAAGGGGCTGCATCTCGCTGTCGCTCCTGGCGGGAAATCCGTGATGCCTGCGTCGCGAGTGTTTGTCAGTTGGTAGCTGCGACACGTTTGGGACTGTCCGGCCCTGGGGAGACCTTTGGTCGGTGTGGCAGCAGCGAGAGGTGTAGTTTTCTGGAAGGGATGAACGTCACTTGCAAATAGGTGGATGCGTCTACGCGCGGGATGAATTCATCCCCCCCCCCTTTTTATATACTGGTCAGAACGTTTTTGATAGTTTTCATTGCTAGAACGCTTTATCTTATTCAGAGTATTCAGAAAAAAAAAAAAAAAAATATGGCAGGGCCAGCTAAATTGAAAGCAGAATGCTTTAAATGCAAAGTTAATCATTGGTGCGTTGACTTCCCTGAAGGTAGTATCAGCGATATCACATCCCTTAGTGTATGTTTGTTTTGTAAACTTAGAGACAACCACGAAAAGGAAGTTAAAGAGCTAAAGGAATTAGTAAAAAAGCTTGAAGCTAGGGTCGTAGCACTGGAAATCCAACCCAGTGGACAAGATCAAACTAAAAATACATCAGCAGATTTAAACTGTAAGATTAAGCATCTAGAACAAAGCGTGGCACGCTTGGAAAACACGATGACTATTCCGGAAAATAGAACGGAGGAACAAGAATTCAAATTGGTCAAAAATAAAAGACCCTCCAAACCAAAACCAAAACATAAGGATTCGGAACCCATTACCATCAAAAATAAGTTTCACTTACTTGCTGACGAGGAGGATGAATCCTTTTTAATTGACGCGCGACCAAGAGAAAACTCCGATGTTTTCCGGGTGCCACAAGCCAGATAATTAATAGGGAATTAGGCAAAATTAATATAAAGAATAAGAGTTGCCCCATCATTGTACATGTTGGTGGCAATGACGTTTTTCTGGGAGGGACAGGAGGGCAGACAGAGTCCATTATAAAAGAATTCAAGAACCTCACTGACAAGGTTAGGGATAGGACAGACATGGGTATGGTTGTAGGAATTCTCCCTCGAATGCGTGCTAGTAACTATACTCTAAGTAAAGCCATTAGCATAAATAAAAGAGTTAAACGCATGTGTGATGAAAAAGGCCTAAAGTTTGTCGATTTTTGGCCTACATTCTACGGAAATGGGGAATACTTTGGTTCGGACGGGATACATTTTAACCAGAAGGGGAAAAGGAAGTATGGTGATTTACTGAACATTAATTTGTATAATCTTTTTAAACTAGGACCCACCAAGCCAGCAATTGATCCTGCTCCCCAAACAGTTAAACCTACTCCCCCAGCAGTTAGTCCCCCTCCCCTAGCAGTTAGTCCCCCTCCCCTAGCAGTTAGTCCCCCTCCCAGCAGTTAGTCCCCCTCCCCCTCCAGCAGTTAGTCCCCCTCCCCAGCAGTTAGTCCCACTCCCCCAGTAGTTAGTTCAACTGCGTCGGGAAACGACTCAGGCCAGTTAGGAAAAATCACAACTTAAAATCACTCAAAACTGTGCTCTTCAATGCTAGGTCAATTAGAAACAAACTAATGGAATTTATAGCGCTAGTCAAAACTGAGAACTTTGATATCATCGGAATAACGGAATCCTGGATTCATTCTGAATCAAGGGATTTTGTAGGAGAATTTGAAATGGTAGGTTACAAAATGTTTCACAAAGATAGGAACGGAAGGGAAGGCGGCGGTGTACTTTTGTATGCTCGGGACTCCCTGCACCCGGTAAACAGTAATATTGTATCTGCTCATGAAATGTTGGGAATTGATCTAAACCTAAATAATAATAAAGTAGTGCAGCTACTTCTAGTATATAGACCACCTCACTACCCCGTTGATAAGGATATAAACTTGTATAACAAATTAAGCAGAATAGTGAATAATAAGATAGTGTGATTTTGGTGATTTTAATTGTGGTAATGTAAATTGGGAAAACAAAACAGCTGATGCTGAGGGCTCAAGACTGTTGGAATTTGCCGATGATAACTTATTAAGTCAATGGGTTGACGGGCCTACTAGGGGTAATAATAAACTAGACCTCATATTCACGAACGAAGATGACCTAGTCTCTAACCTGACTATTGGTGAAAATTTAAGTAACAGCGATCATAATTTGATTAGGTTTGACCTCAGGGTTCCAGTTAATACACGCGAAAAGACTCGTGAAAGACTGGATTTCTCGAGAGCAAATTTTGAAAGCTTCCGAAGTAGTTTAGACACACTTGAAGTTCTAATAAGTGAGGATGTCAATGTCACCTGGAGCTCATATAGGGATCAATTTAGAATATTACAGAACACTTTTATACCACTAAAATGGTTCCTTGTCAACAAAGTCACCGAAATGGTTTAACAACGAAATTAGGAGGGCTATTACGGGAAGAAATAGAGCCTACAAACTACTTAAGTCGCATTTCAACCACACTAATTCAGAAAACTATATAAACCTACGTAGGAGGGTTAAGTCCTTAATTAGATCAGCCAAACGTGATGAAGAAGCTAGAGTTGCCTCACTCTGTAAAGTTAACCCTAAAGAATTTTTTGCCCATGTTAATAGCAGAAAGCCAATTAAAAATTCTGCAGGCCCCTTAAAAGATAGAAATGGCGTACTGAAATTCGGTGATAAAGATATAGCTAATATGTTAAACGAGTTCTTCGTTACAGTCTTCACGGAGGAAGACACAATAGAAGTGCCAAGTCCTCGGATTACATATGACGGTGACCAGCCCGTAGAGACCATAAGTTTTACGAGAAATGAGGTACAGCAATTAATTGATAAGATGAACAAATACAAATCACCTGGCCCCGACTTATTTCTTCCAAGGGTATTAAAAGAGGTTAGCCACAATGTTGTTGACACTTAGTAACCATATTCAAACAATCAATCGAGTTAGGGAAAGTTCCAACCGACTGGAAGTTAGCAAATGTAACACCAATCTTTAAAAAGGGTGATAGGGAAAATCCTTGTAATTATCGCCCGATCAGTTTAACATCAGTTGTCGGCAAACTGTTGGAATCCATCATTACAAAACGTATTGTGTATCACTTGAATCTAACAATCTAATTTTTTATTCTCAACATGGATTTAGGCGACATAGATCCTGTCTGACAAACCTGTTAGAGTTTTTCCATAATATGCATACACTGTACGATGCAAGTAGGGCAATAGATATAGTGTATCTCGACTTTCAAAAAGCCTTTGACAAAGTCCCTCACGCTAGATTGATAGCTAAAGTCAAAGGACTAGGAATCACCGGGCTCGTTTCCAACTGGATTGAGGATTGGTTAAAAGATAGAAAGCAGAGAGTGGTAATAAATGGAGTGGCTTCGGAGTGGGCGCCGGTCACCAGTGGTGTCCCACAGGGTTCCGTTCTGGGTCCTTTACTTTTTATCATCTATATTAACGATATAGACGTCGGGCTTCTAAGTGCAATCTCCAAATTTGCAGACGATACGAAATTAGGAGTAGTGTAGGTACTGAGGAGGGCGTAAGAACGCTTCAGAACGATCTTGACAGGTTGGGCGAATGGTCTGCTACTTGGCAGATGCCATTCAACTTGGACAAATGTAAGGTAATGCACATAGGTTATAAAAACCCGAAGACCGATTACTCTCTCTTGGGAAGGAACTTGACTGAGACCGATCTAGAGAAAGACTTAGGAGTCTATATCAGCAACGATCTGAAACCGTCGAAGCACTGTGCAGAAGTCGAAAAGAGGGCCTTAAAATTATTAGGTTATATTAAAAGACAGTTCCAGTTTCGGAACAAGGAGACTGTAATGTCTTTTTATAATTCTCTAGTCAGACCTCAACTGGAATACTGTGCGCAGTTTTGGTCTCCATCCCTCAGGAAGGACATAGAAAGGTTAGAAAGAGTACAAGCAAGGGCTACAAAATTGATCCCTTCAATGAGAATGCAAAGCTACCAACGGAGATTGGAGCGCCTAAATCTGTTTAGCTTAGAGACGAGGAGGTTGCGAGGTCAGCTTATTCAAGTCTTCAAGATGCTCAAAGGAATAGACAGGGTAGATTACAGACTTATTCTCACTTAATGCCAATCCGACAAGAAATAATGGGTTTAAACTGGAACTAAAGACATTTAGGACCTCTGTCTGCGGAAATTTCTTTTCCTATAAAATAGTTAATATCTGGAACCAACTTCCCTCAGAGGTTGTTTCCAGTCAAAGTGTAAATGTGTTTAAAAATAGGCTAGACAAAGTACTGAATACTCTCATAGTTTAAGATTAAAACATAAGAAAACTCTGCAGGAGTTCGCTTGCACGGTGTCTCTGTGAGCAAGCTAAATATAGAGCTATTTATATATTCTCCACTTTCCTGTAAAATTTCCTTGGCTACTTTTCCAGGGTCAAGGTATTTTCTTCAACCTTTTTCCGTACCTGCCTCTGGCAGGGAGGGAGCGGAGGGTGGGAGAGAGCCTTCTACTTTTCTATCCAGTTTTCTACTACTGCTAGGATAGTTGAAAGAAAAATAAACTTTTAATAACAGGAACCTCCCAGAGTGGACCAAAAGGTCTTTGAGGCTTCCTCTTGTCCTTGTAACTCTCTCTCTATATATATATATATATATATATATATATATATATATATATATATATATATATATATATATTAGGGTGTCTCTTATTGGGTAGTCAAAAATTGAAATGTTGAATTATTTTATCTGCGCCCCTTAAAATAGTTCCATTTAGCATAAAAACTAAAACTTGAAAGTTTGACACAAATTGGCTCATATTTAGGGGTCGCCCCCGGCTAATAAAAATGGTGACCATGGCATAATAGCTCCTGACATATGATTATGCTCATTATACACATAATTCCTTCCTTCTTTTTTTAGTTTGATTCGTTTTTATAAGTATAGGCCTTCTTATTTATCATTGATCCTTTTCTAACCTATCCTTGATGTTGTTATAATCCATCCTTTGGTCCTCAATCCTTCTTTATCCCAATCCTTTTTCTCCTATCCAAAATCCTTCCTGGCTCTTTTTTTATATACAATCAGCAATGAAGCATTGCTACAAAAAAAACCATTAGTTTATTATATAGAGATAAATTCAAAATGCCAGTGCTATTTACATACTTTAATTACTTTAATTAGCATTATTTCCTTATACAACATTTATTTAATATACAATGATTATACAATATGGTGTATTTTAAGGTGCGACCTCATTGATGGTTATTTTTTGAGAAGAACAGTTTTTGATGGAACTGGGTGACTCTGGCGGTGTTTTGCAACAATTTGGAGCAGGAACTGGAGCTGCTCTTCCCCCACTGTCAATTTCTTATTCAGCTCTTGAACTGAAGCTACTACACGTTCTGCCCGGTCATTTACAACAGATAGAGCTGCAACAATAGCTCTGGCCCTTAAATATTCACAGTTGGATGTCCAAGTGCTGGGTGCCTTGTTCAGAAATCCTTCTGGCAAATTCAGCTTAGTAAAGAATTCTCTAGTATTTCTTGTAACAAGTTGGTGTAGTCCTTCACCAGAGCACAAGGTCGATTCAGGAATCCGAGGACGCTTGGGTGGTCTATCAGTGGACTCATCTTCTAATGCCTTTACCATGCGTTTCTTTACATCTGTAGTAATTCGCTCATCAAAGAAAGCAAGACCAACTGCTTCTTCAGACAGGTACCATAAGTGGTTAGAGAGCTTTTTTTTAGTTGCATCAGAAATCTTTTTGTTAGGATAATTAATCAATGACCTCATAAGGAGCCAGTCATTAAATGGGGTTTCAAAGGGAGTGAGGATGTTGTCCAAGCCTTCATATAGATGAGAACAGAAAAAAGGGAAAGATCTCGAATTCCTCGTTCTTCAGTCTTAGTCATCTTGAACTGGTTTCGAAAAAGCCCATCTTGATAGAATAGAGCGCTTTGGACATCCAGCGAGCTCGATGCATGGCACTGGTACACGAAACTTGATGCCTTTATTGGGGACACCTCCAAGAAATGATGGACAGATCCAAAAGTTCTTGATAGTCATCCCGTAGCATAGGTGCCTGGGATCTAGCAAACTGAATTAGTTCAGTTTTAGACTGGATAACTGCTTCTTTAGTAATCGTGTCTGTCTCACCTGTTTGGAACTGGCTTTGATCAACAGAAGTCCAATTGTCACGAAAACGCTTAAAGATCAATATCTCTGGACCAGTTGATGTAGATCCCAATGTTGCTTCAAATGCAGCTCCCAACAATAAATCTAAAACATGGTGTCTACAAGGCAAGTACAAAACATCATGTCCCAATTTTGCTTCGATGAGAGCACAGGCTCCACTATATTGACCCGTGTTTGAAGCTGTTGTATCGAAACAAATTGCTTTTACTCTCTCTCTGTAATTCCCAATTCATTCAGGCAGTTAAAGACGGCTTCAGCTTGTGCTTCTCCAGTTGAGTTTGGGATTTTGGGGACACCAAGCAGCTGTTCAACACCAGGTCCTGACACAAGTACTGGGAGACGATCAATGTGCTTGTGCGAGGTGAGGTCCTCCATCATCTTGCCATCCCAGTGGACTGTCATAGAACATTCTCCATGGAAATGCTCCTTAAGTTCTTTAGCATGACGAGCTCGGTTCTTATTTCGAAGGCGATGGATAGAATGTTGGTTTATGTTGTAATCTGAAGCGTCCAAACCAAAGCTTTTAGCTGCCTCTGCGAGGATAAATGTTGCCTTTCTAGAGGAAATTTGTGTACGATCCAGGGCAGCAGACATCTGAATAGTCATGATGTTTTTCATGCCTCGTTTTTTCTTAGATTTTGGTAAAGCACAAGCTCCTTTGGGCTCCTCCTTATATTCATTTAATTGAATTCATCATAAATATGATGATTAATTAATTAAAAACATATGTTTAGTATACTTGACAACTGTAGTAATTTCAAATATTAATTGCATAAATAATAGCTATATTTTATGAACTTTAATAAGCGGGGGCGACCTCTAAACATTGTTCAATCCAAAAAAACTTTTATATGTGATGTTTTTTCAACCAATGGAACTGGTTGAGGGGGCGCAACCTAAAAAAATCAACACTTCGAAAATAAGAGACACCCTAATATATATATAAAAAAGCTATTGGTGGTATGACTGATAAAACTCTTTGAAATATGCGTAGATGTACCCTCACAGCCTCGATTTAGAAGAGTTCCAGCTAGGCTAGAAGAGGATTGTGTTCCACCGGAAGGTAGCTACACATCTGAAGATCATTACAGAAAGGCATATTATGAAGCTCTGTATCTCATTATAATACCCATAACTGAGAGTTTTAACGAAGTAGAGTACAAAATGTATGTCCAGTGTAAAGATTTGCTTCTCGAGGATGCAAAGGATAGACGTCCACAGCATAATTAGTGAGTGTAACTTCATTCTAGGGCTCAGACTTCCTTCCTGCAAGACTACAAACACATCTAACAACCTCTGTATGAACTTTGTGTTCACGAATCCCTTGAGCAGTTAATCCTACGTAATGTGTTACACACGTGCAATCACTGACACCTGACCAGTAATTTCTTATCTCCTCTGTGATTACGTAAACAAAGTTAATTATAGTGATGCCTGCCTCCATTACGTGTAGTGAACGCTCGTTTAGTAATATCGTGCGTATTAAATCTTATCTGAGTTCAAACACGACTCAGAGAAAGCTTAACCAATTGATGCTATTGCATGTACATAAAGAAAGGTACGATAAAATAGGCATAGTTGATGTTGAGCATGGAAATGTCCAGAGTCCTGAACATAGGTAATCCTTGTTTGGTAAATTTAACACATTGTGCTTTGTCAAGACCATAGTTCTGGTACGATCTAAGGTCACAATGACTGAAAGGGCAGTGAAGCATGTTGATATTGACATGAAATCAGCGTAACACCTAATACTTTTTGTCGAAATATATGCAATTTGCAAACTCCTCTAAAGTGTATAATTATAGTCAGTCGTGAGATGGAATAAGTCTTCAAACTACTTTTGTGTGTATATATATATATATATGTGTGTATATTATATATATGATTATGCTAAGAAACTAGGCTGTGGCGGGGTTATGTTGCTCAACATAATACTTAAATAATATTGAAAAATCGGTTGTGATGTCCATTATAATAAGGAAGGCAATAAGAGAGAACTTTATAAATTTTAGACAATGAGGAAACCTGTAAACTGTAGAGACACTTGCTTGGTAATATATACGATGCAGACAGGAAGGAGGGGCCAATCGTGAATCTCCGAGACTACTGAAATTACACCTTTTTTGAAAAGACTGTGTAGTGTGGAAGATGCATGCGTGTGTATAGTAAGGAATATAGTGAGAAGCGGGTGTTTGAGAGTATGCTGTACTGCTCACAGGTTAGGCGAGACAGGTAAAAAGGCCAGGTGAGGAGGACAGTGATGGGAGAAACAGGGTTCAGACACTTCCTGTCTCCTGTTGGAATGCCACATACAAACTCTTTATATATATATATATATATATATATATATATATATATATATATATATATATATATATATGAAAATTATTTCACGAAAGTAACACGTGAAAAATATTTATGATGAATAAAACCACGAAGGAAAGGAAACACAAAAAGGTGCTCAAGCGCTTTCGTCTAATGACATCCTCAGGAACACTGAAGTACATAAAAGGTTACGGCCTATATATAGGTTACAGAAAGAAAAAAAATAAATAAATAACATACATACACACAAACATACATATATATATGTCCGTTAGAACAGGACAGTTGTCCAGTGCTCTTTTTGTCCATTTGTCAGAGTTATCCCACTGTATTGATTGGAATAATGCTTCAGTTTTATTTCATTCTAGCAACATTGTCAATAGAAATATTCTTGAGTCTGCCATTATCCAACTTTCAAATAACTTCAACATAAGCAAAGGTCTTTTTCAACTCGATCCTGTTGTTTTGAATTCCTTCAAAACAAATTTAGATAAAAAGGGTAGGACGCTAAATCTTGGTAAACTTGTACGCTACTTTATTAACTTTTAATCTTCATTTTATTTATATATATATCGAATCTTGACTCTAAAAGGCAAAGTGTTAAAACCCGGGTAGATTTCCAGTATAAATTTGTATTTTTAATTCATTTGATCTTGTGCTAAAAATCGATATTTTTCCTTACAAATCTGTATGCCTCTTGGTTAATCCTCTAATCTTTAATTTTTAATTTTACTTCTCCGTTTATTGCATATATATATATATATATATATATTATATATATATATATATATGTATGTGTGTAGATATGTATGTATGTATGTATATATATATATATATGTATGTTTGTGTGTATGTATGTTATTTATTTATTTTTTTCTTTCTGTAACCTATATATAGGCCGTAACCTTGTATGTACTTCAGTGTTCCTGAGGATGTCATTAGACGAAAGCGCTTGAGCACCTTTTTGTGTTTCCTTTCCTTCGTGGTTTTATTCATCATATATATATATATATATATATATATATATATATATATATATATATATATATATATATATAAATAAATTCGACTCGTGTAAATATGCATGGCGGGTTATTATGAGTCAGAAGTTATAATGAGATCGATGTACAGTTCCCTCGAATGATCTGTTAAATAATTTTAAATTAAATGTTAGGGTTCACTTACGTCTTCGCAGAATCTAAGATCGCATGTTGATACAACTTTCAGTTTTACGTTTTTAATACAAGTGAAAAAGCGTATGCTGCGTTCTATACGTACATATATTAGGATTGAAAGTATTTTTGTGGCCATTTGTACATAAAATGATGTTTTTTATACGAGATCTGATATCATAAAGTATTAAATTATAACATTTTAAACGTTGCATAACGGTACGCTTCAGTTTGTAAAGACATGTTTGGTACAGCTGTGACAAGAACAATAAGCATGTACATTAGGGTGTTTCATACCTATAGGGTAAAATAAAAATGAGCTTGGAGTTTTAATCCACACATTTCTCCGTATTCTAAAGAACAAGAAAACACGTTTGTGCAAGTTTGAACCAGATCGCGCTGCATTTAGAGGTCCCCAACTTTGACGACTTTTTGTCAGTTCATTTCTCGCCTGCCTGCAGTGAAGACGGTTTTCTTCGTCACTTGAGCGGTTCGTGTTGTATAGCCTATTGGACAACTATGGAGGTAAATATATGCTACTAATTATCTCATTTTACTGTGGTATTGAAATTTATTATTATTTAATTTCTGTCATTTTACTGTGGTAGTGATATTTATTATTAATATTACATGAAATTAATTAGTCTGTTGCATATTGGACAACTAAGCTGGTAATTATTTATGATACTAATTAATGTAATTTTACTGCGGTATTGAAATTTATTTAATTAATGAATTGTCAAAGAGAACGTAGTGTACACGTATCAGTTTTATAAATAAAGAAAAGCAGTAACTGGGACTCGAACCAGTGTCATAGCCGTTTGGCGGCATCGCTCAAGTCGGCGTACACAGCACGCTATCCACTCCCTAGATGGTGTAGTGGATAGCGTGCTGTGTACGCCGACTTGAGCGATGCCGCCAAACGGCTATGACACTGGTTCGAGTCCCAGTTACTGCTTTTCTTTATTTAATTAATGAAATTAATTACGATGTGAAATTATTTCTGTGGAATTATTTAGTTTGTTTTCTTTTCCAGGTGTCTACCAGAGCGAAAACAGAAGTGTTTCTTATTGGCCAGACGGATGCGATCACCACATCAAGTGGCCTTCCAACTCAGTTGCAAGTACTCAAAAAGTACTTTTACCACCAAAAGGAGCAAAAATTTGGACGTACTAAATGCCTGAACCTGTGCCTGGATGCCTGTCTCATATTTTGGGAGAGAGCGAGAATCCCCATGATGCGTCGAGATTCGGCCTTGAGGAAGATGGACTCCCTTCTCAAGGAATACGACCGGCTTGTGAAGCACAAGTCACATAAAGCAGAGTCCTTCCGAGTGAAGGAGGCGATGTTCAAGGAGGCAATAGCGAAGATCATGGACATTGCTCATTCACAGGCTAAGGAAATGATGAAGAATCAGGAGGACATCCACTTTCTCGACATGCAGCGTGAAGATCCAAATTCCTGCAGCATGGGCCCTGTTGACATGAAGCTTCACTATAAGGAGATTAGGAAAAGGAAGAGGCTGGACAAGATTAAGGAACAACAGGAGAAGGCCAGGAAGGAACAAGGAGCTGCAGAAGATACGGGGGCTTTAGTGATTTCAACTTCGTCAGAGACTGACTCAGATGTCGTTGACCCAACCGTGGAAGTTTTTCCATCCTCCTCCAAGGGAAATACCAAGAAGCGACGCAGGAATCTGATCTCACAGGATGTGACGACTACCTACGATCGGCTGAATATTTCGTACCGCGATTCAGCTATGTCGTACGCTGCAGCGGCTAAATCACTAGGTTTTGACTTGGATGAACTGTCCATTTCTGCCAGTACCATGTACCGCACACGCAAGGCTCTCAGGAAGGTGGCTGCTGAAAGTTATCAATCCGACGAAGTTTGTCCTGGTCAGCCTCTTGTCTTGCATTGGGACGGTAAGCTCCTACCTGACAATGAGCAATGGAAGGAGAGCGTTGACCGGATCGCCATCCTCGTCTCTGGCAACGGCAAGGAGAAGTTGCTCGGCGTTCCTAAGGTGACGCCCGGAACCGGCGAGAAGATAGCGCGAGTTTGCTTGGATTTGGTCAAGGAACACAGGATGGAAGAGCGCGTGCGGGGACTGTCTTTCGACACGACAGCGTCGAACACCGGGATTCATATCGGGGCCTGCGTCCTGATTGAGAAAGGTCTTGGCAGAGAACTCATGTACTTCCCCTGTCGGCATCACATCTATGAAGTCATCCTCAGCTCCGTCTTCAAGCGTGCATACGGCCCTTCAAGTGGCCCCGATATACCCGTTTTCAAGAGGTTTCAGGCACAATGGAAGTTCATCGACCGGTTGGACGTGCGGCCGTACGATTTTGCTCAAGTCAATGACTCTATGAGGGAACTGAGGGAGAAGTCAGTCCTGCTGGTGAGAGGGATGGTGAGCACGTCGCATCAGCGCGATGACTACAAGGAACTGCTACAGTTGGTTCTCATCTTCCTGGGAGAAGCAAAAGTGGTGGATTTCCCTCTCAGAGCCCCTGGCGCTTACCATCACGCTCGATGGATGGCGATAGCCATCTACTCCTTGAAAGTAATTCTACTGAAGAAGCAGTTCAAGATGTCGAGTCACGAGTTGGAAGCTCTAACAGCCGTAGGTCTCTTCGTGTCCCTCGTCTACATCCGAGGTTGGACTCGTGCTGCAACCTCAAGCAAGTCTGCCGCAGTTGATCTGGAATTTCTGCGTGACGCGGAAGCCTTTGCCATGTCGGGATATTCGTGTGTTAACGCTGCGCAAGAAGCCATGTCTCGACACCTATGGTACATCTCTGAGACTCTTATTGCCATGGCGTTCTTCGACGCAGATGTGGCAGATGAAGAAAAGGCTCAGATGGTCGTCAGTTTGGGTAAGCCCGCATCGAAAAAGGAACTCAAGCGACCCCAAGGGAAGAACGTCAGGAATCTTGCCTCGAAACACCTGGCGGAGTTCGTGACAGGAAAGACGATGGCTTTCTTCCATGCATTCGACTTGGACACAGAATTCTTGAAAAAGCCAGTTGCCGAGTGGACTGAAGTAGAGGGCTTCAAGCAAGCAGCGGCAACTGTTAACAAAATCTCTGTCGTCAACGATCGGGCAGAAAGAGCCATCGCGCTCACCAAAGAGTTCAACTGTTCTCTGACGAAGAACGAAGAGCAGAAGCAGTATTTGCTCAAAACTGTGATGCAGCATATGGCGAAATACCCGAATAAAACCAAGAAGGATTTCATGGACAAATGATTCGCAAGAAGTGGTTATGTTTTTGTATCTTTGTGAAAATGTGTAGTGAAATGGTACTCGTTTGTTGAATAAAAATTCATTGACAGATTTTTGTTTAATTTTTTCCGTTTATGATCTGCCAGAGCATCAAACTGGGGACCCGTAAACTTTAAACTATTGAATTAATACTTCGGTTTATCAGTCTCCTCAGCAAATGGAACAAGGGGATCCATGTGGATTAAAATTTTTCCAAACTTTTAATTTATGAAACACCCTAATGTACATTCTGTGTGAGTGATATAAATACTGTGACTCAAAATTCACAGGCTATCTTTTAAAACACTAAAAAATTAAAACCCACACTAAAAGGAACACACATTAAGTCTAAGCAGCACAGATTCCGAGGCAAAACTAAAAAAACATAGTTTGTGCTTGAAACGTTGCAATATACAAAATATAGTCCCTTTCCAACTTGATGGATGTTTCTTTCCTTGTCTGTTGCTTTCTGCTTAAATATATATATATATATATGATAATAATAATAATAATAACAAGATTAGTAGCAGCTAATAGTCGTTAAAAGAAAGTTAAACTTAACTACTACTCTCAAAACAGCTACTGTGAGAAAAATATAGCAAGATTGGGGTAGAGTTGCCAGATGCTTTTATTATGAAGGGAATTGAAATCAATGTATTTAATTTAAATACACTTAACACGTATATATATATATATATATATATATATATATATATATATATATATATATATATATATGTAATAATAACAATAAATCAATATAAGTAATAATATTTAAGTGGATGTTTAGAGGAGGAAAACAACTTTGATATTTTAGTTTTAAAGGAGCGTTACGCAACTTGATTTTCTCTTAACACATGCAATTTTATAACGAAATTTGATGAACAGTAAAATTATTAATTCACATACCAGAAGATGGCATGTGAAAGTGAATGTGATGGTATATATCGATGTAAATAACAGAAAACTACATATTTAAAAGTAAATAAACATATATGCGTGTGCTATAAGTATATATTGTATTTGAAAGTCATCTCGTTTGAAAATAAGCCAGTTTCCCTTAAAAAAGAGAGAAATTAATTTATTTAAATTAAAATAATAAATATTCATTTTAGTTTTCATAATACAGATATTAAACAAAGAACTTGTTTTCGATTTAAAATATGTTTAACCTGATTTTGTTTCTTGTGATGTTAGCAGTTTGTTAACGTATAAAATTGGAAATACATTTGAGTAGGTAATGTGGTATTAGAATGTGATAATATGTTTTGAGGCTGTTTACACTCGTTATGTCTATTAAACCTTTTTTCAGATATTTTAAGTTTTCATTTCTAATGTTCAAGGGTATAAGTTGAAAATCAACTGTCAAAATCTGTCATTGTCTGTATTTGTTTGTTGGTTTTGTCTGTTTTTGCTTGTTTGATTTTGTCCGTCTCATGAAAGACCAAGAAGGTGGAATTTTTTTTTTTTCCTCGTAAAGGAAGGTGAAGACGAATCCTTTTTCTTTTTTTCAAGGAGGAAGGCGAGGATTTTTTTTTTTTTTTTTGAAGGAAGGTGGTGACGAGACCTTTTTTCCCCGAGGAGGAGGGGGCGGCCCGCAGGGGCCCCTCAAGGAGCAACTGCCCTTCATTAAGACGGTGAGACCCCATAAATGAGTTAGGAACTTAAGTAAAGGGGGCCCCTCATAACGAAGGCGAAGGCCTTCAGGGGGGCCCCTCCAGGGGCAGGATTTCAGAGCACCCCAACTTCCTCTACCCAAACGCACCCATACTACTAAGGTAAAACAAGATATTTACAATTCTTAGGAACATCATACGTTGGGATAAGGTTGAGGGAATATACATTATTAAGAAATTTACCAATAATACCTCCTACAAGATCCAGTGGAAAACCATTTTTAAAGAAAAAATCAGTAAGGAATTCAAACTCATTATGAAGCAGAGCAAAGTTCGAGCAAATATTATAAGCTCTATGCACCAAAGTGCGAATGGAACTTAATTTGTAATTAAAATCGCAAAAACTATAAAAATTAAAACCCAAACCCGTAAACGTAGGCTTCCGGTATGTAGAAGTTAAAACGGTCGAGCCAGATTTGGAGACCAAAACATCAAGGAGAGGAATAGAACCTTCAACTTCCTTTCCCTGCGTAAATACAATGTTCTTATGCAGTGTGTTCAGAAAACTTAGAAACTGAACTGATTGATTATCCGTTTGGAATAAAGCAAACGTATCATCAACATAACGTCTGTACAATTTGGGCTTAAGGTGAGGGGGGCACTCACAGAGGGCCCTTTCCTCAAGATGCGACATGAAAATATTCGCAAAAACAGGACCCAAGGGGCTCCCCATCCCCACTCCATCCAGCTGACGGTAAACTACCCCTTGAAAACTAAAAAAGTTATCCTTGACTGCCAAATTCAGAAGCTGCTCAAACTGTGCTCTGCCAAAGCCGTGAAAAAGTGAGTCCGGCTGTGGAAAACCTTTATCCAAAATAATTGCAATGGTCTCATCCAAAGGGACATTTGTAAAGAGGGAAAATACATCAAAACTTGTCATAAACAAAGAATTCATATCAAACTTCTTAATTTCCGACGCAAAGGAAAAACTATCCTTAACACTGTACGAGTTCACGGTAAATGATGATAACAGTGGGAGAAGAAATTTGGCAAGTTTGTAATTAGCCAAAGGATAAGATGCTAAAATTGGGCGCAATGGAACACCGACTTTATGAACCTTAGGCAGATCATACATAAGGCCCAAATAAGAGCCTGAAACGTACAATTCATCATAAGTGGAAGAGTTAATAGCACATTCCTGTTTAAGCTTAAGCAAAACACGGTTAACCTTGTCTTCCAATCGCTGAATGATTTTAGGAGCCTGTTCATTCACCTTAGCAAATTTTAATGAATCAGAAAAAATATCAAGCATTTTTTTAATATAATCCGTTTTATTTTTTAATCCAATCCACCAATTGTGCACAGTTTTCTGTTGAAATTCGGTTCGTAAACTTGTATCTTCCCTGAAATCAATTAACTGTTCTTGGGCAGTGATCGGAAGATGTTCCATTTTCACATTTTCAGCATTTTCACATTTAGTTTGCTAAATTTTAATAGCAAGTAAGCGATATCGCGAATACTATCTCGCAAATTCCTAGGAATGACTGTGTTAGCGAGTATTTTCTTTCTCGGTCATCTTCTTGAAATTCAAAAACTTTTTACGAAAAAACAATGATAAATCAGAATCATCAAATTTTCTTCGCGCACCCTCTAGATCGGCAGGCGCACCCCACTTTGGCGACCACTGGTCTATACAACTACCTAACCAAATGATAACGTCCATACATGAATGATTGTAATGCATAGATTTAAGGGAACAATATGAATAAAGCATTGGAATAAAGTAAGAGAAAGATATCAATAATATAAATTTAAATCTAATAAACAAATAAATTCAAAATGAAAGATTCGAGGAAATCAAAAGCATAGTTCAGTCACTTAAGGATGGGTTTTCTTCCGATTTTTGTTCTTCTTGTTACTTTCACATGCGAGTTTCATTTCACCTTCATTCGCAACTGTTCACTTCGTTCAATTATAATATTTGCTACATTGGCTTTATTAATATCACTCTTCTTACATGCTGCTTGTAGCATCGCTAGTCCTTGTTTCAATTTCTCAACCTCAGCAATCTTTTTGTTGACACTGTCAGTGGCTGCATTTTCCGATTCCTTTGACTGCTGTTTTGCAAATAACTTATCAGATTTTACTTTCCTTTTCATTTTGTCGTTTCTTTCTTGTTGCTTGCTGTAAGCATCTCGTACTACCCTACAGAGCCTGAAATTTATCAGTAAACACTGTGGTTTGCTATCATACTTTTTCATGTATGATGATGTTGCTCTGTATCCATTCAGTGTTGCATCTGACATTGTACTAGATCTTCCTGGTGTTAGAACTAGTTTGTTCTCACTAAATGAACGCTCAACATCTGCGTTACCATGAGATAGAGCGAGGCAAATTTTCATCAAAGTTTCTAAAGCGGGATACTACTACTGCCCATTCAGATCTTTAATACTAAACACTTTCGCCCAAAGGTCATCCACTTTTGAGATTCCAAAGCTCTGCTGTTCATTGTGCTGCAGTATCATCATCATCATCATCATCAAACATCATCATCATTCGTCAGCCAGACTCTGTACTGAACGGACGCATTTCCTGAGCTCTCTGATTTTGCATCTACTTTTATATATTCCTGAGAATTTTACTTTTGGATACTTTTGAACTTTATATACTTGCGTTTAAATTTACGTTTTTATAGTTAAGTAATTGAATATTAGTGGTTTTTAGCGATTTAGAAGTTTTCATAGCGTGCCGGCTTAATTTAATTTATACCTGTGACGGTTTAAACTAATTTTTAACTGCGCGATGCCGTCGCAGAAAGCGTCGTGTGTTAGGTGTAGGGTTAAACGGTGGTACTCGGAATTTAAGGATTATAACGGCGGTCCAATGGCGATTACCGATAGATCAGTTTGTTTCTTTTGCGAGTTCATGGAGGAATTAGTTGGTATAAAACGCAGTGTACGTGAGGTAGCGGATAGACTTGCAACGCTTGATGAGGGCAGGGTTAGGGCTACGGTTGACGTAGGCCGAACCAATACTAACGTTGAAGACGTTAGTAATTTGCAGGGTGAGGTGCGTAACTTAGTTTCTAGTTTAGGTAGCTTGTCGGGAAGGTTAGATAGAGTTGAGGAAGGGGTTAAGGTTAGTTCGAGAGTAGTAGATAGCGAGGGTTTTAGAGAGGTTAAGGGTGGAGCTAGGCCGCGTACGTTAGGTGATAGGAATCCCCCCCCCTATCGAGGTTTCGAACCCTTTCGCCCATTGGGAAAGGGACGTGAATGAGGGGGAAACTATTTTAATTGGGGACTCTTTAGTGCGCCACATGGACAAAGAGTTCGTTAAACGGAATCCAACCAAGAGGAGGAGGGTCTGTCTCCCAGGGGCCAGGGTTGACAGAGTTAGAGACGAAGTGGATAGGGTTGACGTTGCTTCCCGTCACTCAATGTTGGTGACGATGGTAGGAGGCAACGACTCGTATAGGCTCGATACGAGAGTGCCTGACCTTTTGGAGAGATATAGGGAGTTAATTAGGTCCCTGAA
Organism: Bathynomus jamesi; assembly: GCA_023014485.1. Lineage (NCBI taxonomy): Eukaryota > Metazoa > Arthropoda > Malacostraca > Isopoda > Cirolanidae > Bathynomus > Bathynomus jamesi. The sequence goes on from JAJOZX010002505.1 coordinate 250,380, forward strand.
GGGGAGGTCAGATTGGTCTTTAGTTCTAGGTATTACCCCTAGGCACGGTTTGGGTCTTAGAATTACGTCCAAAACAATATTTTTTAATAACAAATTAGAAGAGATTTGTGCTGAGGAAAGTGTACCCTTCGTAAAGCTGCGGTCCGAATTCAATGATCCTAGCCTTTTTATAAAAGATGGGGGTGCATTTTAATGAAATAGGTAATGCTAGGCTAGGTAGGTTAATAGACGAAAACGTGCGAAAGCTGTATAGGTCGAAGCCTTCTTCAAACGTTGTGGGTCCGGGAAACGCGGGCCCGACGTGATAAATAGTTTAAAACGCGGGCCCGTGGTAAAAAATAACTTAAACGTCTTTTATTGCAACGCGCGTAGTATTAGAAATAAATTAAATGAATTTAAGGCGGTAATTTACTCCGGCAACTATGATATAGTTGCTATCACTGAAGCTTGGTTAAATACCATGACTCGGGACTTGTTGGGTGAAATTGATATACAGGGTTTTAAACTCTCTACTAATGATAGGTTACATAGGTTTGGCGGAGGCGTTTTGCTGTACATTCGTAATTCCCTTAGGGCTATCGAGGTTAAGTTAGATTTTCCGGCAGCAATTAATGCTATATGTGTTGAAGTTATGGCGCGTAGTATTGGTTTCAATTTTGTTGTTGTTTATAGACCTCCCGTTCAACCACTCGATATAGATACTAGATTTTACTCACTTCTTGGTAATTTTATTGACAATCGGAATAGTATAATTGTCGGAGACTTTAACTGCCCTAATGTTAATTACGAGAATTTTACTGGTAATGAGGAGGGTTTGAGATTGGTTGAGTTTATGGACGATAACTTTTTACGACAGATAGTTACCGAACCAACGCGCGGTGACAATATTTTAGATTTGGTGATGACGAACGGCGAGAATATAGTCGAAGGTTTAGAAGTAGGCGAGAGTTTAGGATGTAGCGATCATCAAATTCTTAGGTTTAAGTTATTGATAGAAAACACTGAGGATAGTAATGTAATAGAAGTCCCTGATTTTCGTAGGGCTAATTTTGATAGTTTTGCTGATAGGTTGAGAGTAGTGGACTGGGATAACTTATTTATGGGTAATGACACAAATTTGCGTTGGGTGGCGTTTAAAGAAAGTTTTAGGAATATTGAAAGGGAGTTTATTCCTCGTAGGCCCAAGCGCGTTAGAAATCGTGGTAGGCCGAAATGGTGGAATAGGGAAATAGGAGAGTTTATAATAGAGCGTATAGACTTAGTAAGCGCAATGGCACGGCAGCTAACTTTAATAGATATATCGAGCTTAGACGTCAGGTTAAAAGATGTTAGGAATGCCAAGCGTAATTTAGAGATAGTTATAGCTGCGGATAGTAAACATCATCCAAAAAAGTTTTTTGAATATGTAAATAATCATAAGCCGGTAGAAGATAACATAGGCCCTCTAGTGGATGTTAATGGCGCTTTGGCTTCTGACGCTCAGGCGATGGCGGTTATTTTTAATAACTTTTTTGCGACAGTTTTTACCGTAGAAGACGTAAATAATGTCCCCGACGTGGACGATATCGTTGCATTTAGTAGCGAGACTATTTTAGATGAAATAACTGTTTACGAGGCTGAGATTGCGCATTATATCGATAGGCTAAAAGTTAGCAAGGCTCCAGGCCCTGACGCGTTTTATCCCAGACATTTGAAAGATTTGAAAGACGTTATCGTAGGGCCCTTAACGAAGATTTTTAATCAGTCACTCGAAACGGCGATTATTCCTGAAGACTTCAAATTAGCTAACGTCACGCCTATTTTTAAAAAAGGCGACCGCGCGGTAGCTAGCAATTATAGGCCCATTAGCTTAACGTCAATTGTCGGTAAACTTTTGGAATCCGTAGTTAGGGATCGTGTTATCGATCACTTAGAAAGTAGAGATTTGATTAATAGTAGTCAGCATGGGTTTCGACGCCATAGGTCTTGTTTAACTAATTTGTTAGAATTTTATAACGAAATAGTGCGCGAATACGATAGGCATAGAGCAGCTGACGTTATTTATTTAGATTTTAAAAAGGCGTTCGATACAGTTCCGCATAGGAGACTGCGAAGGTCAAAGCGCACGGTATACGCGGTCAGGTAGCTAACTGGTTAGAAGAATGGCTTCGTGCTAGGAGACAGAGGGTCGTAGTTAATGGTAGTGAATCGGGGTGGTTAGATGTAGGTAGCGGTGTCCCACAGGGTTCAGTGTTAGGCCCATTCCTATTCGTAATTTACATTAACGACATAGATGTAGGATTGACTAGTAACGTGTCAAAATTCACGGACGATACTAAAATAGGCGGTAAGGTTGTTAACGAGGACGATAGAAATAGGATCCAAGACGATGTAAATAGGATTATGGAGTGGACGGATAAGTGGCAGATGCAATTTAACGTAGATAAATGTAAAGTTTTGCATATAGGTTCTCGCAACAATAATTACGCGTACACGATGGATGATAGGGAGTTAGCGAGCGTTGACGAGGAAGTAGATTTAGGCGTACGCGTAACTAAAGATTTAAAGTTACGGAACCAGTGCCTGGAGTCTTGCGCAAAAGCTAATAGGATGTTAGGCTTCATAGCGCGTAATTTCGAATTTAAATCGAAGGATATTATATTGCCCCTTTACAAGTCCCTAGTCAGACCTCATTTAGAATAGGCCGTTCAGTTTTGGTGCCCGTACTTGCGTGAGGATATTGATAGGTTAGAAAGGGTTCAGCGTCGTGCCACGAAACTTATTCCGTCATTGCGCAATAAGCCTTATGAAGATAGGATTAAAGAGTTAGACCTGTATTCACTCGAAACTAGAAGATTAAGGGGGGAGCTTATTGAAGTTTTCAAAATCGTTAATAACATCGATAACGTAAATTTTGATAAATGTTCACTTTCGATAATAGTAATACTCGCAATAACGGATTTAAGTTGCGTGGCAGACGTTTCATGATAAAAACGTCTTTACGTTTAAAGTAATTAACAAATGGAATAATCTTCCCGCGTCAGTTGTTCATTCTACCAGCGTTAATATGTTTAAGAACCGTCTTGACAGACATTTTAAAAATATTAACGTTGTTTAAAATTAAAAAAGAAAGTTAACAACAGGAGCTCTGGTGGTGTTGCTCGATGATGAGTCTGTTGACGATGAATGCCAGGTTGTGACATGCCAGCGTGTGATGCCAGCAATAAAAAAAAAGAAAAAGAAAAAAAAAAAAATTAGACTAACACGAACATAGATGTAGCTCGTAGCGTAAACTAACCCACTTTTTGTTTAACTTTACCTACTTTTTTTTTTTTCCTTATCTCCTTTCTTTGCATGTCTGTAACTCTCTTTACTTGCATGTTTGTAGTTTGCATGGTATGACAGTGAGTTAAGACTGTGTTTGCATGGTTTGTAAGCGTTCTTATTTTACTTCTTTTCATCTTTCACCCCCTCCTATTTTCTCCGACTATTTTTCTGACTTGTCGGCAGTGGCCGGCGGATGATGATGGTGAGACTGTTTTCCTCTTTTTCTGAATGAATGTTAACCACGAATGATAGGTGTTGCTCCTCACTTAACCCCTTATTCTCTTCTCTTCTCTTAACCCCCTACTCTTTCCTTTCTCTCGGGCTAGCCTTAGAGTGGATCTTAGGGTCTTTGTTGCCTTAGCTTCTGTAAATCATCATCATCATCATCATCATCATCATCATCATCATGCATGTTTGTAGTTTGCATGGTATGACAGTGAGTTAAGACTGTGTTTGCATGGTTTGTAAGCGTTCTTATTTTACTTCTTTTCATCTTTCACCCCTCTCCTATATTCTCCGACTATTTTTCTGACTTGTCGGCAGTGGCCGGCGGATGATGATGGTGAGACTTTTTCCCTCTTTTTCTGAATGAATGTTAACCCACGAATGATAGGTGTTGCTCCTTACTTAACCCTTTATTCTCCTCTCTTCTCTTATTTTCTCCGACTATTTTTCCCTCTTTTTCTGAATGAATGTTAACCCACGAATGATAGGTGTTGCTCCTTACTTAACCCTTTATTCTCTTCTCTTCTCTTATTTTCTCCGACTATTTTTCTGACTTGTCGGCAGTGGCCGGCGGATGATGATGGTGAGACTGTTTTCCTCTTTTTCTGAATGAATGTTAACCACGAATGATAGGTGTTGCTCCTCACTTAACCCCTTATTCTCTTCTCTTCTCGCTCCTTACTTAACCCTTTATTCTCCTCTCTTCTCTTATTTTCTCCGACTATTTTTCCCTCTTTTTCTGAATGAATGTTAACCCACGAATGATAGGTGTTGCTCCTTACTTAACCCTTTATTCTCTTCTCTTCTCTTATTTTCTCCGACTATTTTTCTGACTTGTCGGCAGTGGCCGGCGGATGATGATGGTGAGACTGTTTTCCTCTTTTTCTGAATGAATGTTAACCACGAATGATAGGTGTTGCTCCTCACTTAACCCCTTATTCTCTTCTCTTCTCTTAACCCCCTACTCTTTCCTTTCTCTCGGGCTAGCCTTAGAGTGGATCTTAGGGTCTTTGTTGCCTTAGCTTCTGTAAATCATCATCATCATCATCATCATCATCATCATCATCAGGCGTTCGATACAGTTCCGCATAGGAGACTAATTGCGAAGGTTAAAGCGCACGGTATCCGCGGTCAGGTAGCTAACTGGTTAGAAGAATGGCTTCGTGCTAGGAGGCAGAGGGTCGTAGTTAATGGTAGTGAATCGGGGTGGTTAGAGGTAGGTAGTGGTGTCCCACAGGGTTCAGTGTTAGGCCCATTGTTATTCGTAATTTACATTAACGACATAGATGTAGGATTGATTAGTAACGTGTCAAAATTCGCGGACGATACTAAAATAGGCGGTAAGGTTGTTAACGAGGACGATAGAAATAGGATCCAAGACGATGTAGATAGGATTATGGAGTGGACGGATAAGTGGCAGATGCAATTTAACGTAGATAAATGTAAAGTTTTGCATATAGGTTCTCGCAACAATAATTACGTGTACACGATGGATGATAGGGATTTAGCGAGCGTTGACGAGGAAGTAGATTTAGGCGTACGCGTAACTAAAGATTTAAAGGTTAGGAACCAGTGCCTGGAGTCTTGCGCAAAAGCTAATAGGATGTTAGGCTTCATAGCGCGTAATTTCGAATTTAAATCGAAGGATATTATATTGCCCCTTTACAAGTCCCTAGTCAGGCCTCATTTGGAATATGCCGTTCAATTTTGGTGCCCGTACTTGCGTGAGGATATTGATAGGTTAGAAAGGGTTCAGCGTCGTGCCACGAAACTTATTCCGGCATTGCGCAATAAGCCTTATGAAGATAGGATTAAAGTGTTAGACTTGTATTCACTCGAAACTAGGAGATTAAGGGGGGAGCTTATTGAAGTTTTCAAAATCGTTAATAACATCGATAACGTAAATTTTGACAATTGTTCACTTTCGATAATAGTAATACTCGCAATAACGGATTCAAGTTGCGTGGCAGACGTTTCATTACTAATATCGCTAAAAACTTCTTTACGTTTAAAGTAATTGATAAATGGAATAATCTTCCCGCGTCAGTCGTTCATTCTACAGCGTTAATGTGTTTAAGAACCGTCTTGACAGACATTTTAAAAATATTAACGTTGTTTAAAATTAAAAAAGAAAGTTAACAACAGGAGCTCTGGTGGTGGTGCTCGAGGATGAGTCTGTTGACGATGAATGCCAGCTTGTGACATGCCAGCGTGTGATGCCAGCAATAAAAAAAAAAAAAAAAAAAAAATTAGACTAACACGAATGTAGATGTAGCTCATAGCGTAAACTAACCCACTTTTTGTTTAACTTTACCTACTTTTTTTTTTTTTTCTTATCCTCCTTACTTTGCATGTCTCTAACTCTTTTCTTGCATGTTTGTAGTTTGCATGGTATGACAGTGAGTTAAGACTGTGTTTGCATGGTTTGTAAGCGTTCTTATTTTACTTCTTTTCATCTTTCACCCCTCTCCTATATTCTCCGACTATTTTTCTGACTTGTCGGCAGTGGCCGGCGGATGATGATGGTGAGACTTTTTCCCTCTTTTTCTGAATGAATGTTAACCCACGAATGATAGGTGTTGCTCCTTACTTAACCCCTTATTCTCCTCTCTTCTCTTAACCCCCTACTCTCTCCTTTCTCTCGGGCTAGCCTTAGAGTGGATCTTAGGGTCTTTGTTAGCCTTAGCTTCTGTAGATCTGTAGATCATGATGATGCATGTTTGTAGTTTGCATGGTATGACAGTGAGTTAAGACTGTGTTTGCATGGTTTGTAAGCGTTCTTATTTTACTTCTTTTCATCTTTCACCCCTCTCCTATATTCTCCGACTATTTTTTTGACTTGTCGGCAGTGGCCGGCGGATGATGATGGTGAGACTTTTTCCCTCTTTTTCTGAATGAATGTTAACCCACGAATGATAGGTGTTGCTCATTACTTAACCCTTTATTCTCCTCTCTTCTCTTAACCCCCTACTCTCTCCTTTCTCTCGGGCTAGCCTTAGAGTGGATCTTAGGGTCTTTGTTAGCCTTAGCTTCTGTAGATCTGTAGATCATCGTCATCATCATCGATTCGTCAGCCAGACTCTGTACTGAACGGACGCATTTCCTGAGCTCTCTGATTTTGCATCTACTTTTATATATTGCTGAGAATTTTACTTTTGGATACTTTTGAACTTTATATACTTGCATTTAAATTTACGTTGTTATAGGTAAGTATTTGAATATTAGTGGTTTTTAGCGATTTAGAAGTTTTCATAGCGTGCCGGCTTAATTTAATTTATACCTGTGACGGTTTAAACTAATTTTTAACTGCGCGATGCCGTCGCAGAAAGCGTCGTGTGTTAGATGTAGGGTTAACCGGTGGTATTCGGAATTTAAGGATTATAACGGCGGTCCAATGGCGATTACCGATAGATCAGTTTGTTTCTTTTGCGAGTTCATGGAGGAATTAGTTGGTATAAAACGCAGTGTACGTGAGGTAGCGGATAGACTTGCAACGCTTGATGAGGGTAGGGTTAGGGCTACGGTTGACGGAAGCCGAACCAATACTAACGTTGAAGACGTTAGTAATTTGAAGGGTGAGGTGCGTAACTTAGTTTCTAGTTTAGGTAGCTTGTCGGGAAGGTTAGATAGAGTTGAGGAAGGGGTTAAGGTTAGTCCGAGAGTAGTAGATAGCGAGGGATTTAGATAGGTTAAGGGTGGAGCTAGGCCGCGTACGTTAGGTGATAGGAATCCCCCCCCTATCGAGGTTTCGAACCCTTTCGCCCATTTGGAAAGGGACGTGAATGAGGGGGAAACTATTTTAATTGGGGACTCTTTAGTGCGCCACATGGACAAAGAGTTCGTTAAACGGAATCCAACTAAGAGGAGGAGGGTCTGTCTCCCAGGGGCCAGGGTTGACAAAGTTAGAGACGAAGTGGATAGGGTTGACGTTGCTTCCCGTCACTCAATGTTGGTGACGATGGTAGGAGGCAACGACTCGTATAGGCCCGATACGAGAGTGCCTGACCTTTTGGAGAGATATAGGGGGTTAATTAGGTCCTGAAGGCGAGGTCAGATAGGTCTTTAGTTCTAGGTATTACCCCTAGGCACGGGTTGGGTCTTAGAATTACGTCAAAAACAATATTTTTGAATAACAAATTAGAAGAGATTTGTGCTGAGGAAAGTGTACCCTTCGTAAAGCTGTGGTCCGAATTCAGTGATCCTAGCCTTTTTATAAAAGATGGGGTGCATTTTAATGAAATAGGTAATGCTAGGCTAGGTAGGTTAATAGACGAAAACGTGCGAAAGCTGTATAGGTCGAAGCCTTCTTTAAACGTTGTTGGTCCGGGAAACGCGGGCCCGACGTGATAAATAGTTTAAAACGCGGGCCCGTGGTAAAAAATAACTTAAACGTCTTTTATTGCAACGCGCGTAGTATTAGAAATAAATTAAATGAATTTAAGGCGGTAATTTATTCCGGCAACTATGATATAGTTGCTATCACTGAAACTTGGTTGAATACCGTGACTCGGGACTTGTTGGGGGAACTTGATATACCGGGTTTTAAACTCTTTACTAATGATAGGTTACATAGGTTTGGCGGAGGCGTTTTGCTGTACATTCGTAATTCCCTTAGGGTTAGCGAGGTTAAGTTAGATTTTCCGGCAGCAATTAATGCGATATGTGTTGAAGTTAGGGCGCGTAGTATTAGTTTTAATTTTGTTGTTGTTTATAGACCTCCCGTTCAACCCCTCGATACAGATACTAGATTTTACTCACTTCTTGGTAATTTTATTGACAATCGGAATAGTATAATTGTCGGAGACTTCAACTGCCCTAATGTTAATTACGAGAATTTTACGGGTAATGAGGAGGGTTTGAGATTGGTTGAGTTTATGGACGATAACTTTTTACGACAGATAGTTACCGAACCAACGCGCGGTGATAATATTTTAGATTTGGTGATGACGAACGGCGAGAATATAGTCGAAGGTTTAGAAGTAGGCGAGAGTTTAGGATGTAGCGATCATCAAATTCTTAGGTTTAAGTTATTGATAGAAAACACTCAGGATAGTAACGTAATAGAAGTCCCTGATTTTCGTAGGGCTAATTTTGATAGTTTTGCGGATAGGATGAGAGTAGTGGTTTGGGATAACTTATTTATGGGTAATGACACAAATTTGCGTTGGGTGGAGTTTAAAAAAAGTTTTAGGAATATTGAAAGGGAGTTTATTCCTCGTAGGCTCAAGCGCGCTAGAAATCGTGGTAGGCCGAAGTGGTGGAATAGGGAAATAGGCGAGTTCATAAACGAGCGTAATAGAGCGTATAGACTTAATAAGCGCAATGGCACGGCAGCTAACTTTAATAGATATATCGAGCTTAGGCGTCAGGTTAAAAGATCAGTTAGGCATGTCAAGCGTAATTTAGAGATACTTATAGCTGTGGATAGTAAACATAATCCCAAAAAGTTTTTTGAATACGTAAATAATCGTAAGCCGGTAAAAGATAACATAGGCCCTCTAATGGATGTTAATGGTGCTTTGGCTTCTGACGCTCAGGCGATGGCGGGTATTTTCAATAACTTTTTTGCGATAGTTTTTACCGTAGAAGACGTAAATAATGTCCCCGACGTTTACGATATCGTTCCATTTAGTAGCGAGACTATTTTAGATGCAATAACTGTTTACGAGGCTGAGATTGAGCATTATATCGATAGGCTAAAAGTTAGCAAGCCTCCAGGCCCTGACGCTTTTTATCCCAGACATTTGAAAGACGTTATCGTAGGCCCCTTAACGAAGATTTTTAATCAGTCACTCGAAACGGGGATTATTCCTGAAGACTTCAAATTAGCTAACGTCACGCCTATTTTTAAAAAAGGCGACCGCGCAGTAGCTAGCAATTATAGGCCCATTAGCTTAACGTCAATTGTCGGTAAACTTTTGGAATCCGTAGTTAGGGATCGTATTATCGATCACTTAGAAAGTAGAGATTTGATTAATAGTAGTCAGCATGTGTTTCGACGCCATAGGTCTTGTTTAACTAATTTGTTAGAATTTTATAACGAAATATTGCGCGAATACGATAGGCATAGAGCAGCTGACGTTATTTATTTAGATTTTAAAAAGGCGTTCGATACAGTTCCGCATAGGAGACTAATTGCGAAGGTTAAAGCGCTAGGAGACAGAGGGTCGTAGTTAATGGTAGTGAATCGGGGTGGTTAGATGTAGGTAGCGGTGTCCCACAGGGTTCAGTGTTAGGCCCATTCCTATTCGTAATTTACATTAACGACATAGATGTAGGATTGACTAGTAACGTGTCAAAATTCGCGGACGATACTAAAATAGGCGGTAAGGTTGTTAACGAGGACGATAGAAATAGGATCCAAGACGATGTAAATAGGATTATGGAGTGGACAGATAAGTGGCAGATGCAATTTAACGTAGACAAATGTAAAGTTTTGCATATAGGTTCTCGCAACAATAATTACACGTACACGATGGATGATAGGGAGTTAGCGAGCGTTGACGAGGTAGTAGATTTAGGCGTACGCGTATCTAAGGATTTAAAGGTTAGGAACCAGTGCCTGGAGTCTTGCGCAAAAGCTAATAGGATGTTAGGCTTCATAGCGCGTAATTTCGAATTTAAATCGAAGGATATTATATTGCCCCTTTACAAGTCCCTAGTCAGGCCTCATTTAGAATATGCCCTTCAGTTTTGGTGCCCGTACTTGCGTGAGGATATCGATAGGTTAGAAAGGGTTCAGCGTCGTGCCACGAAACTTATTCCGTCATTGCGCAATAAGCCTTATGAAGATAGGATTAAAGAGTTAGACTGTATTCACTCACTCGAAACTAGGAGATTAAGGGGGGAGCTTATTGAAGTTTTCAAAATCGTTAATAACATCGATAACGTAAATTTTGACAAATTGTTCACTTTCGATAATAGTAATACTCGCAATAACGGATTTAAGTTGCGTGGCAGACGTTTCATTACTAATATCGCTAAAAACTTCTTTACGTTTAAAGTAATTGATAAATGGAATAATCTTCCCGCGTCAGTCGTTCATTCTACCAGCGTTTATGTTTAAGAACCGTCTTGACAGACATTTTAAAATATTAACGTTGTTTAAAATTAAAAAAAAGTTAGCAACAGGAGCTCTGGTGGTGGTGCTCGAGGATGAGTCTGTTGACGATGAATGCCAGCTTGTGACATGCCAGCGTGTGATGCCAGCAATAAAAAAAAAAAAAAAAAAAAATTAGACTAACACGAACGTAGATGTAGCTCGTAGCGTAAACTAACCCACTTTTTGTTTTTTACATTCTATAACTCTTTTCTTGCATGTTTGTAGTTTGCATGGTATGACTGAGTTAAGACTGTGTTTGCATGGTTTGTAAGCGTTCTTATTTTACTTCTTTTCATCTTTCACCCCTCTCCTATTTTCTCCGACTATTTTTCTGACTTGTCGGCAGTGGCCGGCGGATGATGATGGTGAGTCTTTTTTTCCCCTTTTTCTGAATGAATGTTAACCCACGAGTGATAGGTGTTGCTCCTTACTTAACCCCTTATTCTCTTCTCTTCTCTTAACCCCCTACTCTTTCCTTTCTCTCGGGCTAACCTTAGAGTGGATCTTAGGGTCTTTGTTAGCCTTAGCTTCTGTAGATCTGTAGATCATCATCATCATCATATCATTCGTCAGCCAGACTCTGTACTGAACGGACGCATTTCCTGAGCTCTCTGATTTTGCATTTACTTGTATATATTGCTGAGAATTTTACTTTTGGATACTTTTGAACTTTATATACTTGCGTTTAAATTTACGTTGTTATAGTCAAGTAATTGAATATTAGTGGTTTTTAGCGATTTAGAAGTTTTCATAGCGTGCCGGCTTAATTTAATTTATACCTGTGACGGTTTAAACTAATTTTTAACTGCGCGATGCCGTCGCAGAAAGCGTCGTGTGTTAGGTGTAGGGTTAACCAGTGGTATTCGGAATTTAAGGATTATAACGGCGGTCCAATGGCGATTACCGATAGATCAGTTTGTTTCTTTTGCGATTTCATGGAGGGATTAGCTGGAATAAAACGCAGTGTACGTGAGGTAGCGGATAGAATTGCAACGCATGATGAGGGCAGGGTTAGGGCTACGGTTGATGGAAGCCGAACCAATACTAACGTGGAAGACGTTAGTAATTTGAAGGGCGAGGTGCGTAACTTAGTTTCTAGTTTAGGTAGCTTGTCGGGAAGGTTAGATAGAGTTGAGGAAGCGGTTAAAGTTAGTCCGAGAGTAGTAGATAGCGAGGGATTTAGAGAGGTTAAGGGTGGAGCTAGGCCGCGTACGTTAGGTGATAGGAATCGCCCCCCTATCGAGGTTTCGAACCCTTTCGCCCATTTGGAAAGGGACGTGAATGAGGGGGAAACTATTTTAATTGGGGACTCTTTAGTGCGCCACATGGACAAAGAGTTCGTTAAACGGAATCCAACCAAGAGGAGGAGGGTCTGTCTCCCAGGGACCAGGGTTGACAGAGTTAGAGACGAAGTGGATAGGGTTGACGTTGCTTCCCGTCACTCAATGTTGGTGACGATGGTAGGAGGCAACGACTCGTATAGGCCCGATACAAGAGTGCCTGACCTTTTGGAGAGATATAGGGGGTTAATTAGGTCCCTGAAGGCGAGGTCAGAGGGGTCTTTAGTTCTAGGTATTACCCCTAGGCACGGGTTGGGTCTTAGAATTACGTCAAAAACAATATTTTTTAATAACAAATTAGAAGAGATTTGTGCTCAGGAAAATGTACCCTTCGTAAAGCTGTGGTCCGAATTCGGTGATCCTAGCCTTTTTATAAAAGATGGGGTGCATTTTAATGAAATAGGTAATGCTAGGCTAGGTAGGTTAATAGACGAAAACGTGCGAAAGCTGTATAGGTCGAAGCCTTCTTTAAACGTTGTAGGTCCGGGAAACGCGGGCCCGACATGATAAATAGTTTTAAACGCGGGCCCGTGGTAAAAAATAACTTAAACGTCTTTTATTGCAACGCGCGTATTATTAGAAATAAATTAAATGAATTTAAGGCGGTAATTTATTCCGGCAACTATATAGTTGCTATCACTGAAACTTGGTTGAATACCGTGACTCGGGACTTGTTGGGGGAACTTGATATACCGGGTTTTAAACTCTTTACTAATGATAGGTTACATAGGTTTGGCGGAGGCGTTTTGCTGTACATTCGTAATTCCCTTAGGGCTATCGAGGTTAAGTTAGATTTTCCGGCAGCAATTAATGCGATATGTGTTGAAGTTAGGGCGCGTAGTATTAGTTTTAATTTTGTTGTTGTTTATAGACCTCCGTTCAACCCCTCGATACAGATACTAGATTTTACTCACTTCTTGGTAATTTTATTGACAATCGGAATAGTATAATTGTCGGAGACTTTAACTGCCCTAATGTTAATTACGAGAATTTTACTGGTAATGAGGAGGGTTTGAGATTGGTTGAGTTTATGGACGATAACTTTTTACGACAGATAGTTACCGAACCAACGCGCGGTGACAATATTTTAGATTTGGTGATGACGAACGGCGAGAATATAGTCGAAGGTTTAGAAGTAGGCGAGAGTTTAGGATGTAGCGATCATCAAATTCTTAGGTTTAAGTTATTGATAGAAAACACTCAGGATAGTAATGTAGTGGAAGTCCCTGATTTTCGGAGGGCTAATTTTGATAGTTTTGCCGATAGGATGAGAGTAGTGGACTGGGATAACTTATTTATGGGTAATGACACAAATTTGCGTTGGGTGGCGTTTAAAGAAAGTTTTAGGAATATTGAAAGGGAGTTTATTCTTCGTAGGCCCAAGCGCGTTAGAAATCGAGGTAGGCCGAAGTGGTGGAATAGGGAAATAGGAGTTTATAATAGAGCGTAATAGAGCATATAGACTTAGTAAGCGCAATGGCACGGCAGCTAACTTTAATAGATATATCGAGCTTAGACGTCAGGTTAAAAGATCAGTTAGGAATGCCAAGCGTAATTTAGAGATAGTTATAGCTGCGGATAGTAAACATAATCCAAAAAAGTTTTTTCAATACGTAAATAATCGTTAGCCGGTAAAAGATAACATAGGGCCTCTAGTGGATGTTAATGGCGCTTTGGCTTCTGACGCTCAGGCGATGGCGGTATTTTTAATAACTTTTTTGCGACAGTTTTTACCGTAGAAGACGTAAATAATGTCCCCGACGTGGACGATATCGTTCCATTTAGTAGCGAGACTATTTTAGATGAAATAACTGTTTACGAGGCGGAGATTGCGCATTATATCGATAGGCTAAAAGTTAGCAAGGCTCCAGGCCCTGCCGCGTTTTATCCCAGACATTTGAAAGATTTGAAAAGTTATCGTAGGCCCCTTAACGAAGATTTTTAATCAGTCACTCGAAACGGGGATTATTCCTGAAGACTTCAAATTAGCTAACGTCACGCCTATTTTTAAAAAAGGCGACCGCGCAGTAGCTAGCAATTATAGGCCCATTAGCTTAACGTCAATTGTCGGTAAACTTTTGGAATCCGTAGTTAGGGATCGTATATCGATCACTTAGAAAGTAGAGATTGATTAATAGTAGTCAGCATGGGTTTCGACGCCATAGGTCTTGTTTAACTAATTTGTTAGAATTTTATAACGAAATAGTGCGCGAATACGATAGGCATAGAGCAGCTGACGTTATTTATTTAGATTTTAAAAAGGCGTTCGATACAGTTCCGCATAGGAGACTAATTGCGAAGGTTAAAGCGCACGGTATACGCGGTCAGGTAGCTAACTGGTTAGAAGAATGGCTTCGTGCTAGGAGACAGAGGGTCGTAGTTAATGGTAGTGAATCGGGGTGGTTAGATGTAGGTAGCGGTGTCCCACAGGGTTCAGTGTTAGGCCCATTGTATTCGTAATTTACATTAACGACATAGATGTAGGATTGACTAGTAACGTGTCAAAATTCGCGGACGATACTAAAATAGGCGGTAAGGTTGTTAACGAGGACGATAGAAATAGGATGTATAGGATTATGGAAGATAAGTGGCAGATGCAATTTAACGTAGACAAATGTAAAGTTTTGCATATAGGTTCTCGCAACAATAATTACGCGTACACGATGGATGATAGGGAGTTAGCGAGCGTTGACGAGGAAGTAGATTTAGGCGTACGCGTATCTAAGGATTTAAAGGTTAGGAACCAGTGCCTGGAGTCTTGCGCAAAAGCTAATAGGATGTTAGGCTTCATAGCGCGTAATTTCGAATTTAAATCGAAGGATATTATATTGCCCCTTTACAAGTCCCTAGTCAGGCCTCATTTAGAATATGCCGTTCAGTTTTGGTGCCCGTACTTGCGTGAGGATATTGATAGGTTAGAAAGGGTTCAGCGTCGTGCCACGAAACTTATTCCGTCATTGCGCAATAAGCCTTATGAAGATAGGATTAAAGAGTTAGACCTGTATTCACTCGAAACTAGGAGATTAAGGGGGGCTTATTGAAGTTTTCAAAATCGTTAATAACATCGATAACGTAAATTTTGACAAATTGTTCACTTTCGATAATAGTAATACTCGCAATAACGGATTTAAGTTGCGTGGCAGACGTTTCATTACTAATATCGCTAAAAACTTCTTTACGTTTAAAGTAATTGATAAATGGAATAATCTTCCCGCGTCAGTCGTTCATTCTACCAGCGTTAATATGTTTAAGAACCGTCTTGACAGACATTTTAAAAGTATTAACGTTGTTTAAAATTAAAAAAAAAAAGTTAACAACAGGAGCTCTGGTGGTGGTGCTCGAGGATGAGTCTGTTGACGATGAATGCCAGCTTGTGACATGCCAGCGTGTGATGCCAGCAATAAAAAAAAAAAAAAAAAAATTAGACTAACACGAACGTAGATGTAGCTCGTAGCGTAAACTAACCCACTTTTTGTTTAACTTACCTACTTTTTTTTTTTTTTCTCCTTTCTTGCATGTCTGTAACTCTTTTCTTGCATGTTTGTAGTTTGCATGGTATGACAGTGAGTTAAGACTGTGTTTGCATGGTTTGTAAGCGTTCTTATTTTACTTCTTTTCATCTTTCACCCCTCTCCTATTTTCCGACTATTTTTCTGACTTGTCGGCAGTGGCCGGCGGATGATGATGGTGAGACTTTTTTCCTCTTTTTCTGAATGAATGTTAACCCACGAATGATAGGTGTTGCTCCTTACTTAACCCCTTATTCTCTTCTCTTCTCTTAACCCCCTACTCTTTCCTTTCTCTCGGGCTAACCTTAGAGTGGATCTTAGGGTCTTTGTTAGCCTTAGCTTCTGTAGCTGTAGATCTGTAGATCATCATCATCATCATGATCGTCAGCCAGACTCTGTACTGAACGGACGCATTTCCTGAGCTCTCTGATTTTGCATCTACTTTTATATATTGCTGAGAATTTTACTTTTGGATAGTTTTGAATTTTATATACTTGCGTTTTTTACGTTGTTATAGTTAAGTAATTGAATATTAGTGGTTTTTAGCGATTTAGAAGTTTTCATAGCGTGCCGGCTTAATTTAATTATACCTGTGACGGTTTAAACTAATTTTTAACTGCGCGATGCCGTCGCAGAAAGCGTCGTGTGTTAGGTGTAGGGTTAACCGGTGGTATTCGGAATTTAAGGATTATAACGGCGGTCCAATGGCGATTACCGATAGATCAGTTTGTTTCTTTTGCGAGTTCATGGAGGAATTAGTTGACATAAAACGCAGTGTACGTGAGGTAGCGGATAGACTTGCAACGCTTGATGAGGGCAGGGTTAGGGCTACGGTTGACGGAAGCCGAACCAATACTAACGTTGAAGACGTTAGTAATTTGAAGGGTGAGGTGCGTAACTTAGTTTCTAGTTTAGGTAGCTTGTCGGGAAGGTTAGATAGAGTTGAGGAAGGGTTAAGGTTAGTCCGAGAGTAGTAGATAGCGAGGGATTTAGAGAGGTTAAGGGTGGAGCTAGGCCGCGTACGTTAGGTGATAGGAATCCCCCCCATCGAGGTTTCGAACCCTTTCGCCCATTTGGAAAGGGACGTGAATGAGGGGGAAACTATTTTAATTGGGGACTCTTTAGTGCGCCACATGGACAAAGAGTTCGTTAAACGGAATCCAACCAAGAGGAGGAGGGTCTGTCTCCCAGGGGCCAGGGTTGACAGAGTTAGAGACGAAGTGGATAGGGTTGACGTTGCTTCCCGTCACTCAATGTTGGTGACGATGGTAGGAGGCAACGACTCGTATAGGCCCGATACGAGAGTGCCTGACCTTTTGGAGAGATATAGGGGGTTAATTAGGTCCCTGAAGGCGAGGTCAGATAGGTCTTTAGTTCTAGGTATTACCCCTAGGCACGGGTTGGGTCTTAGAATTACGTCAAAAACAATATTTTTGAATAACAAATTAGAAGAGATTTGTGCTGAGGAAAATGTACCCTTCGTAAAGCTGTGGTCCGAATTCAGTGATCCTAGCCTTTTTATAAAAGATGGGGTGCATTTTAATGAAATAGGTAATGCTAGGCTAGGTAGGTTAATAGACGAAAACGTGCGAAAGCTGTATAGGTCGAAGCCTTCTTTAAACGTTGTGGGTCCGGGAAAGCGGGCCCGACGTGATAAATAGTTTAAAACGCGGGCCCGTGGTAAAAAATAACTTAAACGTCTTTTATTGTAACGCGCGTAGTATTAGAAATAAATTAAATGAATTTAAGGCGATAATTTATTCCGGCAACTATGATATAGTTGCTATCACTGAAACTTGGTTAATACCGTGACTCGGGACTTGTTGGGGGAACTTGATATACCGGGTTTTAAACTCTTTACTAATGATAGGTTACATAGGTTTGGGAGGCGTTTTGCTGTACATTCGTAATTCCCTTAGGGCTATCGAGGTTAAGTTAGATTTTCCGGCAGCAATTAATGCGATATGTGTTGAAGTTAGGGCGCGTAGTATTAGTTTTAATTTTGTTGTTGTTTATAGACCTCCCGTTCAACCCTCGATACAGATACTAGATTTTACTCACTTCTTGGTAATTTTATTGACAATCGGAATAGTATAATTGTCGGAGACTTTAACTGCCCTAATGTTAATTACGAGAATTTTACTGGTAATGAGGAGGGTTTGAGATTGGTTGAGTTTATGGACGATAACTTTTTACGACAGATAGTTACCCAACGCGCGGTGACAATATTTTAGATTTGGTGATGACGAACGGCGAGAATATAGTCGAAGGTTTAGAAGTAGGCGAGAGTTTAGGATGTAGCGATCATCAAATTCTTAGGTTTAAGTTATTGATAGAAAACACTAGGATAGTAACGTAATAGAAGTCCCTGATTTTCGTAGGGCTAATTTTGATAGTTTTGCGGATAGGATGAGAGTAGTGGACTGGGATAACTTATTTATGGGTAATGACACAAATTTGCGTTGGGTGGCGTTTAAAGAAAGTTTTAGGAATATTGAAAGGGAGTTTATTCCTCGTAGGCCCAAGCGCGCTAGAAATCGTGGTAGGCCGAAGTGGTGGAGGGAAATAGGAGTTCATAAACGAGCGTAATAGAGCGTATAGACTTAATAAGCGCAATGGCACGGCAGCTAACTTTAATAGATATATCGAGCTTAGACGTCAGGTTAAAAGATCAGTTAGGAATGCAAGCGTAATTTAGAGATACTTATAGCTGCGGATAGTAAACATAATCCAAAAAAGTTTTTTGAATACGTAAATAATCGTAAGCCGGTAAAAGATAACATAGGCCCTCTAGTGGATGTTAATGGCGCTTTGGCTTCTGACGCTCAGGCGATGGCGGGTATTTTCAATAACTTTTTTGCGACAGTTTTTACCGTAGAAGACGTAAATAATGTCCCCGACGTGGACGATATCGTTCCATTTAGTAGCGAGACTATTTTGATGAAATAACTGTTTACGAGGCTGAGATTGCGCATTATATCGATAGGCTAAAAGTTAGCAAGGCTCCAGGCCCTGACGCTTTTTATCCCAGACATTTGAAAGATTTGAAAGACGTTATCGTAGGCCCCTTAACGAAGATTTTTAATCAGTCACTCGAAACGGGGATTATTCCTGAAGACTTCAAATTAGCTAACGTCACGCCTATTTTTAAAAAGGCGACCGCGCAGTAGCTAGCAATTATAGGCCCATTAGCTTAACGTCAATTGTCGGTAAACTTTTGGAATCCGTAGTTAGGGATCGTATCATCGATCACTTAGAAAGTAGAGATTTGATTAATAGTAGTCAGCATGGGTTTCGACGCCATAGGTCTTGTTTAACTAATTTGTTAGAATTTTATAACGAAATAGTGCGCGAATACGATAGGCATAGAGCAGCTGACGTTATTTATTTAGATTTTAAAAAGGCGTTCGATACAGTTCCGCATAGGAGACTAATTGCGAAGGTTAAAGCGCACGGTATACGCGGTCAGGTAGCTAACTGGTTAGAAGAATGGCTTCGTGCTAGGAGACAGAGGGTCGTAGTTAATGGTAGTGAATCGGGGTGGTTAGATGTAGGTAGCGGTGTCCCACAGGGTTCAGTGTTAGGCCCATTGCTATTCGTAATTTACATTAACGACATAGATGTAGGATTGACTAGTAACGTGTCAAAATTCGCGGACGATACTAAAATAGGCGGTAAGGTTGTTAACGAGGACGATAGAAATAGGATCCAAGACGATGTAAATAGGATTATGGAGTGGACAGATAAGTGGCAGATGCAATTTAACGTAGACAAATGTAAAGTTTTGCATATAGGTTCTCGCAACAATAATTACGCGTACACGATGGATGATAGGGAGTTAGCGAGCGTTGACGAGGAAGTAGATTTAGGCGTACGCGTATCTAAGGATTTAAAGGTTAGGAACCAGTGCCTGGAGTCTTGCGCAAAAGCTAATAGGATGTTAGGCTTCATAGCGCGTAATTTCGAATTTAAATCGAAGGATATTATATTGCCCCTTTACAAGTCCCTAGTCAGGCCTCATTTAGAATATGCCGTTCAGTTTTGGTGCCCGTACTTGCGTGAGGATATTGATAGGTTAGAAAGGGTTCAGCGTCGTGCCACGAAACTTATTCCGTCATTGCGCAATAAGCCTTATGAAGATAGGATTAAAGAGTTAGACTGTATTCACTCGAAACTAGAAGATTAAGGGGGGAGCTTATTGAAGTTTTCAAAATCGTTAATAACATCGATAACGTAAATTTTGACAAATTGTTCACTTTCGATAATAGTAATACTCGCAATAACGGATTTAAGTTGCGTGGCAGACGTTTCATTACTAATATCGCTAAAAACTTCTTTACGTTTAAAGTAATTGATAAATGGAATAATCTTCCCGCGTCAGTCGTTCATTCTACCAGCGTTAATATGTTTAAGAACCGTCTTGACAGACATTTTAAAAGTATTAACGTTGTTTAATTAAAAAAACAAAGTTAGCAACAGGAGCTCTGGTGGTGGTGCTCGAGGATGAGTCTGTTACGATGAATGCCAGCTTGTGACATGCCAGCGTGTGATGCCAGCAATAAAATTATTAAAAAAAAAAAAAAATTAGACTAACACGAACGTAGATGTAGCTCGTAGCGTAAACTAACCCACTTTTTGTTTAACTTTACCTACTTTTTTTTTTCTTATCTCCTTACTTTGCATGTCTGTAACTCTTTCTTGCATGTTTGTAGTTTGCATGGTATGACAGTGAGTTAAGACTGTGTTTGCATGGTTTGTAAGCGTTCTTATTTTACTTCTTTTCATCTTTCACCCCTCTCCTATTTTCTCCGACTACTTTTCTGACTTGTCGGCAGTGGCCGGCGGATGATGATGGTGAGACTTTTTTCCTCTTTTTCTGAATGAATGTTAACCAACGAGTGATAGGTGTTGCTCC
This sequence comes from Bathynomus jamesi, assembly GCA_023014485.1. Classification (NCBI taxonomy): domain Eukaryota; kingdom Metazoa; phylum Arthropoda; class Malacostraca; order Isopoda; family Cirolanidae; genus Bathynomus; species Bathynomus jamesi. Next base: position 270,777 of record JAJOZX010002505.1, read on the forward strand.
TTACTTAACCCCTTATTCTCTTCTCTTCACCCCCTACTCTTTCCTTTCTCTCGGGCTAGCCTTAGAGTGGATCTTAGGGTCTTTGTTAGCCTTAGCTTCTGTAGATCTGTAGATCATCATCATCATCATCAGCAGCATTTCCTGAGCTCTCTGATTTTGCATCTACTTTTATATATTGCTGAGAATTTTACTTTTGGATACTTTTGAACTTTATATACTTGCGTTTAAATTTACGTTGTTATAGTTAAGTAATTGAATAGTAGTGGCTTTTAGCGATTTAGAAGTTTTCATAGCGTGCCGGCTTAATTTAATTTATACCTGTGACGGTTTAAACTAATTTTTAACTGCGCGATGCCGTCGCAGAAAGCGTCGTGTGTTAGGTGTAGGGTTAACCGGTGGTATTCGGAATTTAAGGATTATAACGGCGGTCCAATGGCGATTACCGATAGATCAGTTTGTTTCTTTTGCGAGTTCATGGAGGAATTAGTTGGTATAAAACGCAGTGTACGTGAGGTAGCGGATAGACTTGCAACGCTTGATGAGGGCAGGGTTAGGGCTACGGTTGACGGAAGCCGAACCAATACTAACGTTGAAGACGTTAGTAATTTGAAGGGTGAGGTGCGTAACTTAGTTTCTAGTTTAGGTAGCTTGTCGGGAAGGTTAGATAGAGTTGAGGAAGCGGTTAAAGTTAGTCCGAGAGTAGTAGATAGCGAGGGATTTAGAGAGGTTAAGGGTGGAGCTAGGCCGCGTACGTTAGGTGATAGGAATCCCCCCCCTATCGAGGTTTCGAACCCTTTCGCCCATTTGGAAAGGGACGTGAATGAGGGGGAAACTATTTTAATTGGGCTCTTTAGTGCGCCACATGGACAAAGAGTTCGTTAAACGGAATCCAACCAAGAGGAGGAGGGTCTGTCTGCCAGGGGCCAGGGTTGAAAGAGTTAGAGACGATGTGGATAGGGTTGACGTTGCTTCCCGTCACTCAATGTTGGTGACGATGGTAGGTGTTATTTTATTTATTTATTGGGTTCAAAATCCCAGCTGAGCCGTGAACGGCTAAATTCTAAAGGGCCAGTTCTACCTACAGCCCAAGTAAACTAAAATTAAAACTTACGGACTTGAGATTCTATTAGGTCCTACCTCAGGGTTGCTGACTCGATGTGGGCCTACCTTAGGCTTTAGTTGTATGAATTTAAGATAAAAACAAAAGGGGTACTATTTATGGTCTTCTTTCTCAACCTTGCAACAACAACGCAACCTGGACTATTGCACGATGCAACAATCTTGTATCTAAACAACCAAACTGAATTGCAAGAGAGCTCTCTATCAGACCACACCCTGTACGTACGACATCCCACAAACGAGTAGAAAGGACGCGCAGCGCCCCAAAATGATGCCACCAGAGTGGCCAAATACTGATGCCACAAGAGCCCAAAAATGCTAGCTCTAAATCAAGTTAATTTTTCACTAACCTTACAATTATGCGATGGATATATATATACACCTTAACTTAATATATACAAGCAATGCTGCATCAATCAGCTTAGTCATCATATCGCCTTGGGACAACAATGGTTCTTCCTCTTCTAGATTTTCTAACACTCCCCGCCGAAGAGGCATTGTTGTCATTACCTTCGGCAAGGTTAGCCAAGCCTTCTCCATGAGGCTGTAACTCAAATGTTTCATCTTGACTATCTGAGTTTTTGCTGATTTCTAAAGCATAGAGTTTTTGTATAGGTCTCTTTAACTTTCCTCCTGAAGTCTTTACCAGTGCAGACCTAACTAAATTGTCTTTGCCAACAAACAACTCTTCAATTATGCCAAGCTTCCAGCATTGCCTTGGTCTTTCATCCCCAATCATTACCACTTCTCCGACCTTGATACAATTTGCATTGGAGCCCTTTACCTTGCCTGATGGGTAATAATTGAGTTCTGGCAAGTATTCCATCTGCCACCTCTTCCATAACTGATCTTGTAGCTCTTCAAGGTACCTGAACCGTCTAGTTAACTCTCCTTGAGTGCTCTGGATAGGCTGCAAGTCTTCTGGCACACTGGGGCTTGATGTTAATCGTTTACCACAAAGAAAATGATTTGGTGTCAATGGCTCTGCATCCTGCATACTGTTATAAACAAAAGTGATAGGCCTACTATTCACCATTGCTTCTACTTCACATAAAACAGTGCAGAATTCTTCTTTGCTCAAATGAGCATTAGCTAAAAGTTTCTTTAATGGACACTTTACACTTCTCACTAGCCTTTCCCAAAATCCTCCCCACCATGGTGCTCTCTCAACAATAAACCCCCACTGTACCGCTTGGTGTGAAAAGTAGGATTGGAATCCTTCCTCTTTTAGCAAGGACCAAATTTCTTGGAGTTCCTTTGCAGCCTTTTTGAAGGTTTTTGCATTATCCGATATGATTTTATTTGGGAAACCCCTTCTGTTCACAAACCTTTTAAAGGCCAAAAGAAATACATCACTACTTAAGTTGCTTACCAACTCCAAATGGATTGCTCTGGTGGTAGCACAGGTGAAAAGACATATATAACCTTTGTTAGACTCCCCTCGCTCATACACATAGACTGGACCTGCAAAGTCTACTCCCACTACATCAAATGGGGCAGTATAGACACACCGTTCTCTTGGAAGTGGAGCCACCTTTTCATAATAAGGCTTTGCACTCCAACGCTTGCAAACCACACATTTATGCACGACCTTTTTTACTACTTGTCTAATTTTGGGAATCCAAAACTGTTGTCTGATCTCTATTATCACTTCTCTAACTCCAGCATGTAACAGCTTATGATGAGTCTCCAGGATCAAAAGGTCCACAACGTGCCCCCCAGAAGGTAGCAAAATTGGATGTCTTTTCTCCTCTGGAAGCCCAGAAAACTGTAGTCTACCTCCTACTCTCAATAAATCCTGATCCAAAAACACATCCAAACCCTTGAGAGCAGAATGTGTTGGTAGAACCTGTAATGGATGGCTGGTGAGCAATTCCCTCTCTTCACCAAATTTTTCCTTCTGCACATATACCACCCAGTATTTCCTGGCTTGCTGAATCTCATTACTACTCAGAATTCCTTCCCTTCTTGTTTCTCCTTAATATTGTTGGTAAATCTATATACCCATGCTGTCACTCTTAACAATCTTTTCAGACTGCTAATGTCCTCAAGCCTCAATATGGGGTCCTGCTGCATAACTTGACAACTGTTCACAGCGCATTTTCTCACCTCACTCACCCATGCTTCTTCAGCCTGGCATTCTCCTACAATAGGCTGATTAGAAGGCCAGTTTTCACTTCCAAGTTTTTGCCACTCTGGCCCATTCCACCACAAACTTGACTGTGCAAGATCTTTCACTGAAATTCCTCGTGTTGGTAAATCAGCGGGGTTTTGGGTGCCTGGACAATGCTTCCATTGCTTGGGATCTGTGTGCGCTTGAATTTCCTCCTCCCTATTGGCAACAAATGGTTTCCATTTCCTTGCCTGACTTCTTAACCAGTGCCAAACTATAGTGGAGTCTGTCCAATAATAGCTTGGAATTTCATAGAGGGCCAAAGACTTTTGCACTGTAACTGCAAGCCGACTAGCAATAACGGCACCCATCAATTCCAACCTTGGAACAGAAAGCCTTTTCAAAGGTGCTACTCTGCTCTTTGCAGCAACCAACCTGCAACTTACTTCCTCTTGCAATGTGCCTCTAATATAAATACAAGTTGCATAGGCTTCCTCACTTGCATCACAAAAGATGTGCAACTCCAAATTGTCTGGGCTATTGTTCAACTCTCCAAAGTACCATCTTGGGATTTCAATGTCTCCAAGATGTGCCAATTCTTTGAACCAATATTTCCACTTTACCACCATATGATCAGGTAACTCTTGGTCCCAACCAAGTCCAATTTCCCAGTGGCTCTGAATAGAAATTTTTGACTTTATCACAAATGGAGCCAGGAATCCAAGAGGATCAAAGACCTTTGAAGCCAAACTAAGAGCTGTACGTTTTGTCCACCTTGTCTCATTCTCAGCCAGCTCTACTAAAGATTTCCCATTGAAGGTAAACAAATCATCTCCTTGCTGCCAAACAATGCCTAGCACTTTTGCGTCTATTGCCCACAACTCCTTAATACCAGAATCCTCAATACTTTCTGCTGCATCAGGTACTACACAGGACTGACTCATAAACTGTTGTAATTGAGAATGATTGGTCTGCCATTTTCTAAGCTCCATGCCAGCCTCCCTCATTATAGCTCTAGCCTCCATGAATATCTGTTTAGCCATTTCTGTATTATCCACGGAACACAGCAAATCATCAACATAAAATTTTTTCCTCATGTGTTCAATAGTGTTAGGATAGACTTCAGAATATTTTTTAAAATGGTACTGCATAGTAGCTGCCAACAGAAATGGACTAGAGCTGAGGCCAAACAACACTGATTTCATTCTATATGCTTGAACATTAGGTTTATTTTCCAACAAGTCTTTCGTATCCACCCACAGATACCTTACTGCATCTCTGTCCTCTGGTTTTAACTTTATCCGCAAAAAAGCTTGCTTCACATCTGCAGTCAATGCTACTCTACCAAACCTGAATCTCAGTAACAAGGAAAATAAATCTGCATTTAAATTTGGCCCAGCATCCAAACAGTCATTCAAGGACACACCACCTTTGTCCTTGGCTAAGCCATCAAAAACTACCCTCAGTTTAGTGGTAGTCTGTCTCGCCGTACCACTGCGTGGTGTGGCAGATAATGTGCCTCCTGGTTCACCAGCTCACCTTGCACCCTTTCAGCATAGCCCTCCCTTATATAGCTTAGGATGGCCTCATTGTATTCAATTAACAACTCCTCATTCTTTCTTAGCCTGTACAATGAAGTATCCAACCTCCGATTAGCTAGCTGAAGGTTTGAACCGGGTTTGCAAGAATCCTTCCAAGGGAGGCCAACTTCATAGCAACCATCTCTAAACCCAATCCCTTTTTCAAATTGCTCTAAAACATCATTGTTCACTGTACTTGCCTGTTTGTCCTTTATGCCAATAGATTCAAGTTCCCAAAACGCTTTCAAATGCCTTTCCAAACCATGGCTGTTCTCCTCAATCTTAACAAAAAGAGCCTTAACTTCCATTTCATTGCAATAGCTACCATGTAGCATCCAGCCTAGCTTACTTTCAATAGCTACTGGGACTGGAGATGTGCGGACAATATTACCAGTGATGAAGTCCCAATAATAGTCAGCTCCAATCAAAAGACTAATATCTTCTATTCCTTCAAACTTATTATTGCCCAAATTAATTCCTTTAACTTGCAATTCTTGGACACATGCCATATCTAAACAAGTAGTGACTGGAGCACAAAGTTCCTCAATCTCTACAGCTTGGACCTTGATAGTGGGACTTTGCGGTAACAACCCCTTAACCAGAACTTCTACCTTCTTAAATTTGGTTCGGTTTTGAACGGAACCCCCAAACCCAGAAATTCTTAAATTTTCCATCTTAAGTTCTTTAAACTTCAATTTTCTGGAAATTCTGGTCTTAATAAAGCTACACTGGCTACCACTATCAAACAACACTCTTACAGTAGCTTCTCCATCATTCCCAATTAATTAGGCTGCAGTTGTTTGCAATAATCCCCCTTTACTTTTACTCCCTTGCATAGCAGTGGCATGTGCCACTGATGTCTCTACTTCTGGGGTAGGCCTACTAGGAGTGTTTTCACACAATAATGGCTGATGCCTACCATGACATTTTTTGCACAAAATTTTAAACTTACAAAACCTTGCTCTATGACCTTTCAAAAAACATTTAAAACATGCTGTGGACTTAGTTACCCTGTCCTTTCTCTCCTCAAAAGGTAAAGCCTCGGCCACCTCACATTTATATGACTTGTGGTTGCCTTCGCAAAATATGCATTCCTTGATTCCCTTTAATTTATTCTCAGAGGATGCATGTAGAGCTGACACTGTACCTGGGCTATTCCTTTTTGTGGAAACTTTGGTGCTGTGCCTGCCTTTGTCCCCTTGTTTACCATCCCATTGTGCAAACTCAATTCCCTCTCGTCTTGCTAATTCTGTACCTAAAAGACTTAACATCTGCTGAAGGGGGATGTACACATGTTCTGTAGAGTGTTCCCTACTTAATTCAAGCAAAATTGAGCTAGGCAATTTAGACTCCAGTATAGTAACCAACATTATACCATACCTTTCCATTCCTACACCCAAGTTATCCAGGGACCTAGTTCTAACTTCAAATTCATCATATAACTGTCGTAACTCCTTGACACTATTGGGATTATTAACAGGCGGTATAGCTAAAAGTTCACGGAGGTGGCTTTTAATTAAGATCTCTGGCTTACCAAACCGTTTCTTTAATATATCCCAAGCCACATTATAATTAGCCTCTGTTAATGCTAATCCTGTTATTGTCTTTGCTGCCTCCCCTTCCAAGAGGGACTGCAAATAATTAAACTTCTCCACCGCGCTTAACACTTGACTAGAATGAACTGCTGATTGAAAACTGTCTGCCCATCCTTGCCATTCCTGAATACTCCCAGAAAATGTTTTGAGTACAAGCCTCGGTAATTGAACTGCAGATCTGTTAACCTTAACTTCACAATCATCATTTGTTGAGTGTTGTGTTTCATTATTAGACCTGGTCTCTAACTGTAATGAGCTGCTAAACTCTTTTGCTCGGTGGCCTACTTTAATTATATCATCAATAATCTCTTCAAAATAAATTATGTTATTTTCTATTTCATCCTCTTCTATAAGAGCCTCAATTTTAACATTTACTTCACTTAGAGCAACCTTTTAAGTTTCTAATATGGAAAGCTGCGCAGTCACTAAGCGTAAATCCTCTTGCTCTATGGCAGAATCTATAGTGGCAATGACCTTTGTAATTAGACCTTTGTAGGTGCTTCTCCTTTTTTTAAACTTGTTCAATTCAGATGCACTCATCTTCAATGCAAACCACAATTGGGCTCAATGCCAAATGAGCTGAATTGGCAGAAATACTTAACCAAACTGATCAAACGCAAATTTTGCTTTTTTCAAATAAACTGAATTGCTGGGTGGGGTACTAACCAACTGCGAAAAATGCTCTGTATGAATTGGTCCACAATTAACCCACCCCTTATATCTCCAGTCTAACCATAGAGTAGATCAAGTCTAGCCTAGAGGGGTCAGCCTAGAGATTCCGGAAATGGTCCAGAGCGGGCAGATAAATTGAGGTCCACAGTAGGATTCCTCACCAATTAGGTTAGGGCAATCTACCTTCACCTTTGTTAAGCTATGAGTTGATGCTGGGTCTTAGGCCACAATGTAGGCCTAACTTGTCTGACCCAGCTTAATTTAATGTGATTAAATTACTGGGTTAAAAACTCAATTAGTCACTTACTGTTAGTTATTGGAGTCTCTGTTCTCCGGTTGTGTAATTGTCGAGAGCGTACTTGCTGGGGGGATCTTTTTCGTTGTCTGTTCTCCTCCCTTCACCGTTGCGTCCTCTCGCCCCGTTGTTCGTTTTCGTACTCCTTTGTTCTCCTCTTCGCGGGGCTTTTTCCACCAGCGTTGTCTTGGTTTTTTCCTCGGTTGGTTGAGCGGTAATGTATCTCCATTACCGAGCACGCTCTTCTCACACAGTATATAAATACTAGTGTGGAGAATAACTCTGGTGAGCAACCAATTGGTTTCATCCACCCAGTTATTGACATAAAAGAAATTTAATGATTGTTAGATTAACTACCTACCTACTCAGTGAACCATTTTCGTTACCTCCCAACTACCCACTCATCAGTTTTCCATATACTGGGGGCCCCGGGAGATAAAAATTTTGGTGTCATTGTCACCAATTTTTATGTCTGAGTGTAGACTAGCTAACTATTTAACTGTAAATCCCTGTTAATCTGATTAACAGTGCCTATCCTCACCTTCTCATGGAGAAGGTGTAGCATTTAATTAGAAGAGAAAATATACATCCATAGGATGAAACTGTCTATGGTCTTTACCATAAGAAAAGAAAAAATGAAAGTTAGAAGATAAAATTACAATTCCCCAGCATCTATTTTTTGTTGTAAAAATAGTCGCGCCTTTAATGCTGTTTGTCGCTGAGGTCTTGTGTCTGTTAATGTTGTAGTAGGATGCGTTACCACTCCCACTGTCAAAGGAATAGTTACTGGAAGTTCAGTGTCTCCAGTTGTTACTGTCAGTGGAGAAGGTTCTCCAAAGTCCATTGTTTTGGGTCCAGACTCTAAAGGGTACAAAAGAGAAATGTCTCTTGTTGTGTCACCCGTTGAAGTCCTTAATTTGACCACTCTTGTTACCCCGTCTGCCCCTGGTCTGAGTTCTGAAACTCTAGCCAGAGGCCAGTATTGTCTTGGAGTACTGTCATGTATGAGAACAAGGTCCCCTACCTTAATTGTGTCAGACCAATCCTTCTTAGTCATTTGTTTATGTCTCTCCCTTAGACCCATCAAGTACTCAGTTTTCCACTGTTTAATGAAATGAGCTTTAACTCTAGTTAAATGTTGTAACTTAGTCTGGAGCTCATCATGTCGTTGAGTCCAGTTTGGGTCTTCTGAAGAGTCTATATCGTAGTCCGGCAGGAGACTAACTTGTTCTCCCCGAATCAAATGATTTGGAGTTAATGGTTCCGGGTCATTAATGTTGTCACTCACATAAGTGAGTGGTATATTGTTAATGATGTTCTCAATCTCAGCCAGGAGAGTGAGTAACCCAAATAAGTGTATCTGTTTTTTGCCAATTGCTTTCTTCAAGCAATTCTTTACTGTTTGTATATTCCTCTCCCAGATAGAACCATACCAAGGAGAGGCAACCGGACTATACTTCCACTTTATGTTTGAATTTTGTATATATAATTGTGTGATTTCATTGCTTAACAAGTCGTGGATGACTTGTTCACCAGCTTTGAAATATGTAGCATTGTCAGTCCAAACTGTCTTGGGTACTGAATGTCGTGCACAGAATCTCTTAAAGACAGCAACAAAAGATTCTGCTGTAAGGTCCTCCACAACATCCAAATAAACAGCTCGTGAGGCAGCACATGTAAACAGTACAATGTACATTTTTTGTTCAGTGTCACCCACCCCTACAGTCAATGCTCCTGTATAGTCAATGCCTACAGTCTCAAAGGGTCTGTTGAGAGTAACTCTCTCATCTGGCAAAGCAGGAGGATTTGGTTTCCTATAGGGCCTAGCATGAATACGCCTACATGTGACACACTCACTCAGGACTGTTTTAACAGTGATCCTTCCCTTGGGTATCCAATAAGTTTTCCTTAATGTAGTTAGTGTCTGTGGTACCCCATATGATATACATCATTGTGTGTTTTTCTGATGATTAATGTTGTCAAATAGCTAAATCTAGGTAAAAGGATTGGATGTTTGCTTTTGTATGACAGTTTTGATTTGTCTAATCTCCCTTTACACCTTAGAAGGCCTTCCTCATCTCTGAACAAGTTTAGATCCACAACTACTGATGGTACAGGTTCTTTTGTTTGTTTCCCATTAGTTAAGAATTCTAACTCTTTATTGTACTCTTTTTGTTGTGCATGGCCTATCCAGTATTTGGTTGCAACTTCTGTATAATTATGATTGTTTTTATTTAGCTGTTTGTTAATTGTGGTTAAACAGTTGTGAGCAAACCTCAAACAGTAGGCTGTAACCCTGACAAGTTTGTTGAAATCAGAATAAATTTCATAATTAGTGATTGGTTCAACCTTTTCATTTGAAAAGATTAAATTTAATGTCAAGTTAACTTGTTCCACAGGCCATTGGTCTGTATTACAGAGCCACTTAGGTCCCATAAACCAAGTTTTGTTTGACTTCAACAACTTGTAGGATAAACCTCTGGTCAGAAAGTCTGCTGGATTTTGTTTAGTTGGAACATAGTGAAAGTTTACTTGTAGGCTTTCATTAGCTTCAGCTATTTCTTACAAAGATATTCTTACTATTAATGCTATCATTCCGTATCCAGGCAAGACAAATCTGACTGTCAAGCCAGATGTGGATATGAGTTAAGTACACATCATGGTAAGCATCCTTAAGCAATGAAATGGTTTTAATGGCTAATGTAGCAGCCAATAGTTCCAATTGAGGTATGGTTCGGGTAGGTTTGAGAGGTGCAACTTTCCCTTTTGCATAAATTAGATGACTTTCTGTAGGGCTTACAAGATACGCACAGCACCCATAAGCTTGTGTGCTTGCATCAGCAAACACATGAAGTCTCTGGGGCTTATCCCTAAACCCACAGCACCTTTGAATTTTAATGTTCTGCACTTTTGTTAAATCAGCAGCTAACTTCTTCCAAGATTTTTTTTTCATTTGTTATTGGATCATCCCACCCAACATTTGTCCTCCAAATTTCTTGGAGGAGAATCTTTGATTTTATTGTTGAAGGCAGGAATAGACCCATAGGATCAAAAATTTTGGAAGCCTCTGATAATATTTGTCTTTTAGTATTTGCTTCCTCATCAAGTTTAAAACCTTTAGTACAGATTGAATCATGACTGTTAGAAGTTGCATCCAAATACCAGTTCATACCTAAAGTTTTAACTCTGTCTGATGGCTCAGTAAGACCATTATTATCCTTTAAAATCTCTTTGTTTAAATCCTCATCATTTGAAATCCACTCTCTAAGTTCAAAGTTACCTTGTTGCATAATGTTTTGAGAGTGTTCATAGACTTCAGATAATTCAGATTTTGTTGCTGTTGAGCCTATTAGATTGTCTACGTAAAAATGTTCCTTAAGGAAGTTCAATGTTAAAGAGTTATTAAACTGGTTCAAATGATGTCCAATTGTCAATGCTAATAGGCTAGGTGAGCAATTGGCTCCAAACAACACAACATTAAATCTATAGGTTATGAACCCTTTATTCAAATCAAATGGATCCTTGAACCATAAGAACCTAAGTTGGTTCTTCTCATATTCATTTTTAAGATTTATTCTCAAAAATGCCTTTGAAATGTCACTTTGTACGGCATATTTGTCTAACCTGAACCTCAGTAAGATCTTCACAAGGTCAGAAATGAGATTAGGACCCTCAATCAGGCAATCATTCAAACTGTGTTTATCACTGTCTTTGAGGCTACAGTTATATACTACTCTGAGTTTTGTTGTTGGGGCATCTTGTCGATAAACCCCCCTGTGGGTTAAATAATGACAACCATCTTTTTTAAAAGGGTTATTTGTTACTTCTTCAATGAAGCCTTTCTGTAGCTGTTCTTTGAAGACATCATTATATGATGGAATATTATTATCTTGTTTGAGTTTTTTCATTACTTTATATAAATGTCCTTTAGCTACTTTGAGATTGTCTCTTAAAGTTGGACAATTTATTTTCCAAGGTAACTCAACAAAATAACTATTGTCTTTGCACTGAATGGTGTCTTCAAATCTTTCTACCATTAACTGATCTTCTGAAGTTTGATTTGTGTCATGTATACCCACAGATTCTAGCAACCATAAAGTTTGAATTGCCTCATCCAAAGTTTCATTTGATAATGATGAATTAATGTTCTCAGTTGAGATAATATTATTCAAAGTGTTGCTATTCTTACAGGTGTTAAGTAGGACTGAGTTGAGGCACATAGTATTTGTTGGTCATGAACTGTTTTGGTTTAGGTCTAGGTTGTATTTTGATAGGTCACCCAAAGGGGCTATCCCTGATGGAGTCTGAATAGCTATACCATTACCTACCTCTACTATGCCCTTATGAATAAGATTAATATAATCTGCCCCTATTAGCATTTCAATGTTAGCTACTGTGTTGTTAGTGATATGTCTATCAACTATTTTGTAGTGTTTTCCCCAAATGATTTATGGTTTGTTCTAGTTTGGGTATAACCAGTTTGTTTTGTCCTACTTTAGAAATAATAACTGCTTCAATTTTCTCTAATTTACTTTCTAAATGTAGTTCCAGGTCAATTGTCTTATAGTTATTTTTGTCCGAGTTATCCTTAACAAAGGATGCAATATTGAGGTTTTGTTCATTCGGGCTTGGTGTCAAACCCAATTTATTAACTACATTTTGTGAAACAAATGTTTGTTGAGAACAACAGTCTATAAGACATCTCACTGGAGTGGTGCTACCCTCACTATTCACTAAGTCCAAAGTAATAGTTGGTAAAAGAATCTCAGTGTTTCTTGTTACATTGTTTGAACAAACAGAATGTCCCATGAAAGTGGCATTTTCTTGATTACCTTTGTTTGGGGGAGTATCTTTTGAGTTTGAGTACTATTGTTTGGACACTTTGGTGAATCACACATTGATGAGACATGTCGTAAACTTTTACAAATCTTACACTTGAATCTTAACCTAGATTTACAGTCTTTCTTATAATGTCCCTGGCCAGTACACTTTTTACACAGGTTCAACTGTTCACATCTTTTAGCTCTTTGGTTAAAGTCTGAATATTTGTCACACCCAGTACTACTGTGTTCATTACTTGCACAAAATTTGCAATGTGGTGTGTAAGTTGAGGCAGCAGTTACATTAAAGTTCTGTAATGTAGGTGTTCGTGTATTACAGTTGGTCACATATGATTCTACAGTATCAAGTTTTGTCTGTTTGGCTGTAGCTAGTTGGTCTCTGGGAACAGTCTTTGGTTTATCCATAGTCTGGGTCTTATGTGTTGGAAAATCTCTCAATTTGTAATTAGTTAGGATATTGGGGAAGTGTTTTCTTATATCTTCCAGATTAGGATAATTTTCTCCCGTCTTTAGAATTAAAATATCTTTAACCCTCAAAGGAAGGCACCTAAGTACTATGCCTTGTATAATCCAAGATGAAGCTTTAATATCTATCTCATTGCTAACCAGTTGTCCTATAATAGCTTCTAATTTTGTATAAAAATTTTCCATATCACTATGGTTATCTTTTATGGGTGCAAATTCAAAAATTTGTTGAGATAATTCATATACAATCTCATCTTTATTAATGTAATTACGTTTTAAGAGATCAATAGCTACTTCATATGAATTCCCTACGGCTGGTAAATAGGCTATCAGGTTATAGGCTGGGCCTTTAAGGGAACTAGTTAAGTAACTAAATTTTTCAACAGTTGAAATATAAGGTTTATTACCTATTAAATTCTCAAATTTGTCAATGAAAGATGGGAATTGTACCGTGTCCCCTTCAAATGTTGGTACTAGCAAAATGGGTAACTGAGCCCTCAATTCTTGTGACTCAGGATTTAGCATGCCACTTAAATTTTGTTGAAGGTTAGCTCTACTTTGATTAAAATCAGAATTAGGTTTTTTTGGTGTTAAGTCAGTCAAACGAGACCGTAGTCTCCTTATTTGCTGTTCAATTGAGATTACCTGATCATCATCATCAGCGTAAAGGTCTATCAATTGTTCTTCAGCCATTTCGGATTCAACTAACTCTGAAATACTCTAATTAATGGCTATTATTTCCTCCTTTTTAGTTTCCAATTTAAGAATTACACACTCTAAATCTTCCTTACCTGGTTGTGTAATATTGTTAAAAGTGTTCACAGCCTTTGTAACAGCTCCCAACTTTGCCCCCCTTTTCTTTTTAAATTTTTCAATTCCGCACTGCCTATGTCTAAGTCAAAATTGTTTAACTGGGGATCGTAATGAAATAGAGGACAAGAAGAAATTACCAGAGAAGAGAGAGCACAGACAAAACAGTCAAGTTTAAATTTGGTTTAATCCCCCCCAAGTACTTATGTGTCACTCAGGTCTAAGCTTATGAGAATGAGACTCCTTAAATGTAAATGTTTCCTAGTTAGGCCCTAGGTTGTAGACCTACTTAGGCTTCATTAGGTTAGGCTTAGGCTTAGGCTTAGGCTAGACCATTTAGCCTAATTCTGCAATTTTTTGTTAAGTAAGGTTAGGGTTTGTAAATTCCCGACACACGGACCACCAATGCGAAAAATGCTCTGTATGAATTGGTCCACAATTAACCCACCCCTTATATCTCCAGTCTAACCATAGAGTAGATCAAGTCTAGCCTAGAGATTCCGGAAATGGTCCAGAGCGGGCAGATAAATTGAGGTCCACAGTAGGATTCCTCACCAATTAGGTTAGGGCAATCTACCTTCACCTTTGTTAAGCTATGAGTTGATGCTGGGTCTTAGGCCACAATGTAGGCCTAACTTGTCTGACCCAGCTTAATTTAATGTGATTAAATTACTGGGTTAAAAACTCAATTAGTCACTTACTGTTAGTTATTGGAGTCTCTGTTCTCCGGTTGTGTAATTGTCGAGAGCGTACTTGCTGGGGGGATCTTTTTCGTTGTCTGTTCTCCTCCCTTCACCGTTGCGTCCTCTCGCCCCGTTGTTCGTTTTCGTACTCCTTTGTTCTCCTCTTCGCGGGGCTTTTTCCACCAGCGTTGTCTTGGTTTTTTCCTCGGTTGGTTGAGCGGTAATGTATCTCCATTACCGAGCACGCTCTTCTCACACAGTATATAAATACTAGTGTGGAGAATAACTCTGGTGAGCAACCAATTGGTTTCATCCACCCAGTTATTGACATAAAAGGAATTTAATGATTGTTAGATTAACTACCTACCTACTCAGTGAACCATTTTCGTTACCTCCCAACTACCCACTCATCAGTTTTCCATACAACCACCAGTATGGAATACCAAATTTTCCACCCAAGTAACTGGCGCACTGAAGTCTGCAACCTTCGCCTACGAATAATAAACCAAATTTAGCCAAACAGGTAAAATGTAGGCCAAAAACAACGACAGACGAGTGGCCAAGTTTCGCAATTGGGCGACCAAACTTTCTACCCTGGGACCTTAATTCAATAATGCTCAACCCGTCTAGGCCTAACTTCGGCTACAATTTGCACAATCAGAACTTTGCCGAAAAATAGTCACTGACTCAGTCTTGGGCTAGAATCCGGTTCTGAAGGACCATGTTATTTTATTTATTTATTGGGTTCAAAATTCCAGCTGAGCCGTGAACGGCCAAATTCTAAAGGGCCAGTTATACCTACAGCCCAAGTTAAGCTAAAATTAAAACTTACGGACTTGAGATTCTATTAGGTCCTACCTCAGGGTTGCTGACTCGATGTGGGCCTACCTTAGGCTTTAGTTTTATGAATTTAAGATAAAAACAAAAGGGGTACTATTTATGGTCTTCTTTCTCAACCTTGCAACAACAACGCAACCTGGACTATTGCACGATGCAACAATCTTGTATCTAAACAACCAAACTGAATTGCAAGAGAGCTCTCTATCAGACCACACCCTGTACGTACGACATCCCACAAACGAGTAGAAAGGACGCGCAGCGCCCCAAAATGATGCCACCAGAGTGGCCAAATACTGATGCCACAAGAGCCCAAAAATGCTAGCTCTAAATCAAGTTAATTTTTCACTAACCTTACAATTATGCGATGGATATATATACACCTTAACTTAATATATACAAGCAATGCTGCATCAATCAGCTTAGTCATCATATCGCCTTGGGACAACAATGGTTCTTCCTCTTCTAGATTTTCTAACAGTAGGAGGCAACGACTCGTATAGGCCCGATACGAGAATGCCTGACCTTTTGGAGAGATATAGGGGTTTAATTAGGTCCCTGAAGGCGAGGTCAGATAGGTCTTTAGTTCTAGGTATTACCCCTAGGCACGGGTTGGGTCTTAGAATTACGTCAAAAACAATATTTTTGAATAACAAATTAGAAGAGATTTGTGCTGAGGAAAATGTACCCTTCGTAAAGCTGTGGTCCGAATTCAGTGATCCTAGCCTTTTTATAAAAGATGGGGGTGCATTTTAATGAAATAGGTAATGCTAGGCTAGGTAGGTTAATAGACGAAAACGTGCGAAAGCTGTATAGGTCGAAGCCTTCTTTAAACGTTGTGGGTCCGGGAAACGCTGGCCCGACGTGATAAATAGTTTAAAACGCGGGCCCGTGGTAAAAAATAACTTAACCCTTTAAGGACTGAAGATGCCAATTGCTAACGTTTCAAATACACTCATTCATAACTTAACCCTACAAAAAATTCAGGGCTTAAAGGGTTAAACGTCTTTTATTGCAACGCGCGTAGTATTAGAAATAAATTAAATGAATTTAAGGCGGTAATTTATTCCGGCAACTATGATATAGTTGCTATCACTGAAACTTGGTTAAATACCGTGACTCGGGACTTGTTGGGGGAACTTGATATACCGGGTTTTAAACTCTTTACTAATGATAGGTTACATAGATTTGGAGGAGGCGTTTTGCTGTACATTCGTAATTCCCTTAGGGCTATCGAGGTTAAGTTAGATTTTCCGGCAGCAATTAATGCGATATGTGTTGAAGTTAGGGCTCGTAGTATTAGTTTTAATTTTGTTGTTGTTTATAGACCTCCCGTTCAACCCCTCGATACAGATACTAGATTTTACTCACTTCTTGGTAATTTTATTGACAATCGGAATAGTATAATTGTCGGAGACTTTAACTGCCCTAATGTTAATTACGAGAATTTTACGGGTAATGAGGAGGGATTGAGATTGGTTGAGTTTATGGACGATAACTTTTTACGACAGATAGTTACCGAACCAACGCGCGGTGATAATATTTTAGATTTGGTGATGACGAACGGCGAGAATATAGTCGAAGGCTTAGAAGTAGGCGAGAGTTTAGGTTGTAGTGATCATCAAATTCTTAGGTTTAAGTTATTGATAGAAAACATTCAGGATAGTAACGTAATAGAAGTCCCTGATTTTCGTAGGGCTAATTTTGATAGTTTTACTGATAGGATGAGAGTAATGGACTGGGATAACTTATGTATGGGCAATGACACAAATTTGCGTTGGGTGGCGTTTAAAGAAAGCTTTAGGAATATTGAAAGGGAGTTTATTCCTCGTAGGCCCAAGCGCGCTAGAAATCGTGGTAGGCCGAAGTGGTGGAATAGGGAAATAGGAGTTTATAAACGAGCGTAACAGAGCGTATAGACTTAGTAAGTGCAATGGCAAGGCAGCTAACTTTAATAGATATATCGAGCTTAGACGTCAGGTTAAAAGATCAGTTAGGAATGCCAAGCGTAATTTAGAGATAGTTATAGCTGTGGATAGTAAACATAATCCCAAAAAGTTTTTTGAATACGTAAATAATCGTAAGCCGGTAAAAGATAACATAGGCCCTCTGGTGGATGTTAATGGCGCTTTGGCTTCTGACGCTCAGGCGATGGCGGGTATTTTCAATAACATTTTTGCGACAGTTTTTACCGTAGAAGACGTAAATAATGTCCCCGACGTTGACGATATCGTTCCATTTAGTAGCGAGACTATTTTAGATGAAATAACTGTTTACGAGGCTGAGATTGCGCATTATATCGATAGGCTAAAAGTTAGCAAGGCTCCAGGCCCTGACGCTTTTTATCCCAGACATTTGAAAGATTTGAAAGACGTTATCGTAGGCGCCTTAACGAAAATTTTTAATCAGTCACTCGAAACGGCGATTATTCCTGAAGACTTCAAATTAGCTAACGTCACACCTATTTTCAAAAAAGGCGACCGCGCAGTAGCTAGCAATTATAGGCCCATTAGCTTAACGTCAATTGTCGGTAAACTTTTGGAATCCGTAGTTAGGGATCGTATTATCGATCACTTAGAAAGTAGAGATTTGATTAATAGTAGTCAGCACGGGTTTCGACGCCATAGGTCTTGTTTAACTAATTTGTTAGAATTTTATAACGAAATAGTGCGCGAATACGATAGGCATAGAGCAGCTGACGTTATTTATTTAGATTTTAAAAAGGCGTTCGATACAGTTCCGCATAGGAGACTAATTGCGAAGGTTAAAGCGCACGGTATACGGGGTCAGGTAGCTAACTGGTTAGAAGATTGGCTTCGTGCTAGGAGACAGAGGGTCGTAGTTAATGGTAGTGAATCGGGGTGGTTAGATGTAGGTAGCGGTGTCCCACAGGGTTCAGTGTTAGGCCCCATTCCTATTCGTCATTTACATTAACGACATAGATGTAGGATTGACTAGTAACGTGTCAAAGTTCGCGGACGATACTAAAATAGGCGGTAAGGTTGTTAACGAGGACGATAGAAATAAGATCCAAGACGATGTAAATAGGATTATGGAGTGGACAGATAAGTGGCAGATGCAATTTAACGTAGACAAATGTAAAGTTTTGCATATAGGTTCTCGCAACAATAATTACGCGTACACGATGGATGATAGGGAGTTAGCGAGCGTTGACGAGGAAGTAGATTTAGGCGTACGCGTATCTAAGGATTTAAAGGTTAAGAACCAGTGCCTGGAGTCTTGCGCAAAAGCTAATAGTATGTTAGGCTTCATAGCGCGTAATTTCGAATTTAAATCGAAGGATATTATATTGCCCCTTTACAAGTCCATAAAGGCCTCATTTAGAATATGCCGTTCAGTTTTGGTGCCCGTACTTGCGTGAGGATATTGATAGGTTAGAAAGGGTTCAGAGTCGTGCCACGAAACTTATTCCGTCATTGCGCAATAAGCCTTATGAAGATAGGATTAAAGAGTTAGACCTGTATTCACTCGAAACTAGAAGATTAAGGGGGGAGCTTATTGAAGTTTTCAAAATCGTTAATAACATCGATAACGTAAATTTTGACAAATTGTTCACTTTCGATAATAGTAATACTCGCAATAACGGATTTAAGTTGCGTGGCAGACGTTTCATTACTAATATCGCTAAAAACTTCTTTACGTTTAAAGTAATTGATAAATGGAATAATCTTCCCGCGTCAGTTGTTCATTCTACCAGCGTTAATATGTTTAAGAACCGTCTTGACAGACATTTTAAAAATATTAACGTTGTTTAAAATTAAAAAAGAAAGTTAACAACAGGAGTTCTGGTGGTGGTGCTCCATGATGAGTCTGTTGACGATGAATGCCAGCGTGTGATGCCAGCAAAAAAAAAAAAAAAAAAAAAAAGACTAACACGAACGTAGATGTAACTCGTAGCGTAAAGTAACCCACTTTTTGTTTAACTGTACCTACTTTTTTTTTTTTTCCTTATCTCCTTTCTTTGCATGTCTGTAACTCTCTTTACTTGCATGTTTGTAGTTTGCATGGTATGACAGTGAGTTAAGACTGTGTTTGCATGGTTTGTAAGCGTTCTTATTTTACTTCTTTTCGTCTTTCACCCCTCTCCTATTTTCTCCGACTATTTTTCTGACTTGTCGGCAGTGGCCGGCGGATGATGATGGTGAGACTTTTTTCCTCTTTTTCTGAATGAATGTTAACCCACGAGTGATAGGTGTTGCTCCTTACTTAACCCCTTATTTTCTTCTCTTCTCTTAACCCCCTACTCTTTCGTTTCTCTCGGGCTAACCTTAGAGTGGATCTTAGGGTCTTTGTTAGCCTTAGCTTCTGTAGATCATCATCATCATCATCCTCTCCACTTTCGGTGTCGGTTACCTGAATGGGAAGTAATTATATTCTTCAGGCAACTGTTCAGCAGCAAACATCTTCCATTCGTCAACAACACACAACTTTTTTCTGAGGGAAATGCTTACTGCTGACAGCTAACCGTCGAATGGCTTCAACTGACTATTCAGCAGTTCGACACCCTTTTACATGTCTCAGACACCTTCCCACTAGACTGAAGATGTTTTAAACAGGTAGCCGCGTCATGACCAACATAAGGAGTCTCAAGATAAGTACTAGAATTGTTGTAGTCCATTTTCAAGAGCTGTTTACCAGATGTATCACCGATAATTTCTGGTTTGATAAAACGTAGTAGTGTTCGCAACAGAGTTGAGAGCTGGTCATTGGCTGACAAAAGATGAGACTTCAGTATGTAATAATGAATTGCTGGAAGCTGTTCTTCAAGGCGATCATTTAATTCCTGCAGTGAGCCACCGGCTGGAAACTTGACGCAAAAAATGTGCTTGTCAATTTTGAACTTTTCCTGTACCTTTTCGTAGTCCTCACGACGAGCAGGAGATGCCTTAAAGAAGTAGAATTACTCTATTCCAAGTTGTTCTACATCATCTCCAAACTTGTCATACGCATGTTCAAATGCATTGTGTACTTTGTGTATGTTACATGTTCCTATATCTACAAGGTTAGGATTGAGTTTAGCTTTTACTGGTTTAGTTAATGCCTTCATTACATTTGGACCATCAGATGAAATCTGTAAAAGCTTAGATGTATATGTATACGTAGTAGTAGCTGTCTCTTCAATCTTTTCATGGAGTACTGAAGCTTGATCTCTTCCTATTGTGATTGATGAGAGATGACAAACTATTACTCTGTTGTGATGCTCAGAAAAATATCGTATCGATATTTCCAGTTGTCTCCAATGCTTTACAGTTGTCTCAGGTCATCCCATAAGTAATGTCGTTTTTTAGATCGGAATTTTAAGGACAAAAAAAAACTCGACTGAAACCTTTTAATCTAATATATATTTTCCATCAGAATCAATGACACTCTGCCAACGTCCTACAAGCTTTTCAATGCCATGTTTATAAAATTTAGGCGGTTTTGAGGCAAAAAACGTACAAAGACTGGTGTGCAGGTCATCTAAAGAAGTATACTGTTTCTCGTCAAGAGAGTTTTGCAGACTCCTAAAGAGATAATAATCTGAAGGCGCAAAGTCTGGAGAATATGGAGGATGTGAAAGTTTTTCCCACCCAAGCTCCTCAATTTTTGCAGAAGTGATCCGAGCGGTATGAAGACGTGCGTTGTCGTGGTGGAACACGATTCCTTTCCGATTAACCAAAGGTCTCTTTTCTTTTAGTGCAGTGTTCAATCGATCCAGTTGTTGACAGTAGACTTGAGCGGTGATTGTTTGGTTGTGTGGTAAGGTTTCAAAGTGTATCACACCACCTTTATCGGGGATGGGACGACTCATCGCCGATCCAACTCATCGCCGATCCAACTCATCGCCGATCCAACTCATCGCCGATCCAACTCATCGCCGATCCAACTCATCGCCGATCCAACTCATCGCCGATCCAACTCATCGCCGATCCAACTCATCGCC
Organism: Bathynomus jamesi; assembly: GCA_023014485.1. Classification (NCBI taxonomy): domain Eukaryota; kingdom Metazoa; phylum Arthropoda; class Malacostraca; order Isopoda; family Cirolanidae; genus Bathynomus; species Bathynomus jamesi. Next base: position 291,731 of record JAJOZX010002505.1, read on the forward strand.
GATCCAACTCATCGCCGATCCAACTCATCGCCGATCCAACTCATCGCCGATCCAACTCATCGCCGATCCAACTCATCGCCGATCCAACTCATCGCCGATCCAACTCATCGCCGATCCAACTCATCGCCGATCCAACTCATCGCCGATCCAACTCATCGCCAGTATGGCTCATAAAACAACGCAAATAATAGTAAAAAAAAATAAAATGAGTAGGAAAGGAAATGATGATTAATCATTATATTATTTATTAAATTATTTATTAAAAAGGTTTAAAATTGGGATTAAAAAAGGGTTACATATTCATTTAAAATTAATGGAAATTGTATGCAATCCCACGTAAATATTCTGTGGGGGTCCGTTCCTCGAAGCTTGAAACTATTCTCAAAATCCGGTCATCGGCGTCGCGATATTTTTTAAGCTTTGAAGGTGGAGCACGACCTCCTACAAGCGATTCCAGATACTTGTCTCGTCCTTTCTGTATTTTTCTTAGTGCATCAATGAATTTCCAGATAGTTGGATGATCCATTCCCAATTCTGTTTGTAGACGGCGATTTGCTGCTTCGGCATGGTTGTTCGTTCTATCTTCATTCCTTAATGTTCGAGCATACACATTCCACGTTTCGGGAGGAAATAGAGGAGCTCGTCTCCCATTTCCGCGTCTATTTAGCCGGCCGATATAATTATCCTCGAACCAGTTTAATAGTGGGATATGTTCCGCTGACAATTCATCAGGCAGGGCATCAATATAGGAATCTAAATGATTAACCGGTACAAAGGCTAGAGCAAGTATCATTTTTGCTTTTAAAGCAAAATCTGCATCATTATTGTATTCAGAAATAGACCCCAATGCAGCTAAATGCTTTTGCAAGTTCTGACTTAAGTAAAAAAAAAAACCTTTTATTTCGATTTCAGGGAATATTTCTTTTATGGCAGTAAACGCTGCTAACTCAAAATCACATACAAGAAATTTAGGGTTTATGGTTGGCTCAATAGCTTTAATCATTTCAAACATTCGTAAGTATGTGACCCTTTGTTTGTTAGGTAAAAGAGCATAAGTTATTGGCAGAACACCACCAAGTTTTTGCGCAAGAATAATATAAACCTGTGAAAATAAGCTTGGAGCTACCTTAAACGTTCCATCAGCATACCAAATATCTGATGAAACGAAGTGCTGCAGCCAGCTTTTCCTTCCAAATAATAAGATCCTGTCTTCACCGGCCCCGCTGTCCTTCAATAGGAAATCTTCTTCTGTGTCTGGACCTGTCTTATATATCGTATATTCATATGGCAATGTTAACTGTTGAAGGTCTGGAGGGTTAGGTGGGGGAGCACTAATTTCCTTCCGTTTTCGTCTTTTTGTTTTCCGTATTGCTGAGGCAGTAGGTAACGATCCTTGGACCGTTTGAGAAACATTTGTTAAAACTTCATTAATAACAACACATGGACTTTCCATTGTTTCAACAGCACGCCTTTTCATTTTGGTTGTCACTTGTGCCACCTCTACATTAACTGCTGATGGATTATGAGAATGCGCATTTATTTCCTTCACTACAACTCCAAACTTTGTATGAATTCTGGCTTTACGTCTACCGAGTTGTTCACAACGCCAAAACATTAAGTCACTATCCACTTTGCTCACTATCAAAAATAAATAGGTTACCATTGTTGGCAAATTTTTCTCTGCCTTGCTGGCTGGAAATATGCTCCATCTTGAAGGGTTTCTGAAGTTTAACAGTAGAAGCTTAACAGAAATATAAGATACTAACATCTTTTTCAAGCTTAAGTAAAGTTGCCAGCTTTCTCTAGAAGAAAAACATGTTAAGTAAAGTAAAGTTGGTTGGTTTTCCTAATTATTAATTAATAATATAGAAAATTTAGAATATAGAATCTTATATTCTCAAAATATTCAAAATATAAAATATTTATAATTTCCATTGTGTATACATCTATATTTTTCTGGCGATGAGTTGGATCGGCGATGAGTTGGATCGGCGATGAGTTGGATCGGCGATGAGTTGGATCGGCGATGAGTTGGATCGGCGATGAGTTGGATCGGCGATGAGTTGGATCGGCGATGAGTTGGATCGGCGATGAGTTGGATCGGCGATGAGTTGGATCGGCGATGAGTTGGATCGGCGATGAGTTGGATCGGCGATGAGTTGGATCGGCGATGAGTTGGATCGGCGATGAGTTGGATCGGCGATGAGTTGGATCGGCGATGAGTTGGATCGGCGATGAGTTGGATCGGCGATGAGTTGGATCGGCGATGAGTTGGATCGGCGATGAGTTGGATCGGCGATGAGTTGGATCGGCGATGAGTTGGATCGGCGATGAGTTGGATCGGCGATGAGTTGGATCGGCGATGAGTTGGATCGGCGATGAGTTGGATCGGCGATGAGTTGGCTGGCGATGAGTCGGCAACACCTTCCGAGGGGGAAGATTTGGTTTGGCTGTGGTGTCGCTGGTTCTCCGGCACAAACCCCCTGTGGACGGCGATTAGCATTCTGGTACAGTATCCACTTTTCATCACCAGTCACTAAACGGTGCAAAAACGGATCTTGGAGTTCACGGGAATGAAGAGCTGTGCTAATGTTTACCCGCACCCTCAGATTGTCGACCGACAATTCATGTGGCACCCATTTTTCTAACTTAGGCACTTTCCCGAGTTGTTGCAAATGTCGATGGATGGTGGACGGGGATGAATTTAGTTTCTGGGCCAATTCTTCGACAGTTGTTGAACAGTCTTCTTCAAGTGCGGCTAACAGCAGGTCATCATCAAACTCAGCAGCGCGTCCAGAGCGTGCTGCATCTGTCAAACAGCAGTCACCATTCCTAAACTTCTGAAACCATCTTTGACATTTCCTCACATGCAGAATATCGTTGCCATAAACGTCCTGAATGTTTCGCGTTGCTTCAGTAACACTATTCCCTTTTTTGAACTCTTAAAGCATTATATGCCTGATATGCTCTTCTGATACCGCCATGTAGGCGCGCGCGGACACCGCTATGCAGTTGATGTAGGTGGCGCGGTGAGTCACAGCCGCACAGCACCTAGCCAGGTACACCCGGCTTATCTGGTACCGTCCTGAGCCAAGCATCTAGTCTTTTCAAAACCAACTGACTCCTGTAACGTTCTTAAGGTCCTTTGGAAGCTCGTTAAAGTGTCTTGGCCCGCCGACAACCAAGTTATTTTCCTTCGGTGTTGAAGCGGTCCCTTGACGACCCTTTAATGTCAACACTGAACATTCTGCCTTTCCTATTTCCCAACGTTGTTTGGGTGGTAATTGGGTTTAGTTCGAGGTTCGGTACCAGTTTTTCGATCATTTTCCCTATGTAGATTATGGTGTACCTCTTTCTTCTTTCCAGGGAATACAGCTTTAGTTTACGTAGTCTTTCCCAGTAGTTGGGTTCTTTGCAACGATTAATCTCAGCTGTGAAATACCTGTCGTTATTTCTTTTCATGTTTTTTTTATATGATGTCAGACGATTGTTTTATTTTATTAGGTAATTTTCCATTAGATTTGTTATTGAAGTGTTAGAAAGGGTGGGGGGCAGGAGATGTGCAGGGACACATCCCTATTAAGTACGTGTAATGAATGGCTTTATGCGTACTTTTGTAATGCAACCCCCGTATAAAGCGAGTGAGACCCGTAGTTACATAGATGCGCAATTTTTTAAAAAATCTATAATAATCTTTCAAAACCTTAGCTTGCTTAATACTCAGTCTCTTACTAAACTCTCAAGATGTTTACATTCTTATATTCACCACACACAAGTTCCCTTAACCCTTTAACTCCGGGGTATGTACGTGATACGTCCATCGGCTGTCCCTCGGACGTCTACCGGAGTTAAAGGGTTAAAAATCGAAATACAACTTTCGTCATTCTTTTACATTATATTCAGTGATTAAGAACAATTTTTTTTTAAATTTGTAAATACTTTTGTATGAATTTATCCTATCCATCACACCTCGTTGAAGGATAAACAAATTTAGTTTGCATAATTCGAAATATCGAACTTTGCGCTTCGTTCCTCATCTTTTACCTTTTTATTGGGGTCTTGAAAGACAATCATTCGGCGTTACCTGGAATAAGTCAAAACCTGCAATGGATTTTGGTCATTTAAGTTTATATACGCATTGAAATAAGCACCTTCCTCAAGCTCAAACTAATTCTCTGTCCCCATTAAAATAGTATGAATAATAAAACTCCGAACATTTTCATTTTATTCAACTTTTTTGCGTGACAATGATTGTGAATTGTACAATGACGGTCAGACACGGATCTAACTCGATAGTTAATCAGTCAAAAAGGTAAATGAGACACGCGCAGAGATCACTTTACCTTCCCAGTTTCGTATAAAAACCTGAACAATCAAGTGATTTGGCTGCGAAACAATCTGTTCGCAATCCTTAGAGTGAATGCAGAAAATTCATCGAAATTAACGTGCAAACAGCGAACCTGGGATGGTAACGTGATTATCTGCCATTGAAAAGCTACTGCAAATACCTCACTTTACCTTCCAAGCGAATGAGACTGAACTGCTGCTCTCTGTAATACAGTTTGTCAATAAAGAAAAGCAATGATTTACACTTTAGGTACATTTTATATTTGTAAATAAAATATAAAAAATGCCCATCTGTGGCTATTAAATAAAACAGTAACCCTAAATAGTTTTTACTTACGTATCAAATGAATGAAATTATAGTAATACTTACGACTAAAATCTACACGAATAAAAGACTGATAAACTTCATAAGCTCAAAAACTACTAACAAACTAATCAGTACCAAATTCCAATGGCTTCCTTTAATTTTTTAATTAAAATTGAAATTAATTAATTTAGCCTTTCACACAATTTGGAGCCAATGACTGTCGAGGGAGTAAAGAGTCCAAACATTTGAAAGAGGCAGAATTAAGAGGCATCTCCCGTTTCTGAGGAAGAAACCAGGACCGATTCATCCGTTAATCAAAGCAGTCCAAACCCAATTTTGTATTTGCTTAAAAGCAGTTTCAATGTCTGGAGGACCTATGTCCAGAACTCTCCCTTTCGTCTCTCGTTCTCACTTCCCTCTCTCTCTCTCTCTCCCTGTCTCTGTCTCTCTCTCTCTCTCTATCTCTATCTCTGTCTCTGTCTCTGTCTCGATCTCTCTCTCTCACCTCCTCTCTCGAGCTCCTCTCATCCACTCTCTCTCTAACAGGAGGAACAACTCTATCATCCACTCTCTCTCTAACAGGAGGAACAACTCTATCATCCACTCTCTCCCTTCTCTCTCTTTCCCTGTGTTCCTCGTAATACCTCTCCCTCTCGCGCTCTCTTTCCCTCTCCCTGTCCCTATCTCTTTCTCGGCCCCTGTCATAGTCTCTCTCTCGACTGTAAGATCTCTCGTAGTCTCTGTCCCTGTCACGATCCTTGTCTCTCAGCCTTTCATAATCTCTCTCCCTCGAGTGAGAGCGAGACCGATAGTCTCTCGAGCGAGACCTGTCTCTGCGATGTCTGCTGCTTCTGGGAGAACGAGATCTGTCCCTCCGTTTGTTGCCGTAGCTCTTCGCTTCGATGCCATGGAGGGTATCCTGAAAACAAATTCAGAAGAGGGCCAATGAAAAGAATACTAAATGGTGTTTTCAGACCGGTTTATAATTTGTCGTCATAGACGTACCTCCCAATCCCGAAAATCACACCCAACACGCGACTTCGTATTCCTAGCCAAATGTTCCCTTACATAACATTAACATCTCAAACTAACTGAATCATAATCAATGATGAATGAATGTAATGCAACAGATTGAACACGAATTGCAATAAATTTATACCTTCTGAAAGCTCAAATATTGGAGCAGGGTAGAAAACTGTATACCCAATGAAATGAAAGCAAAAGCTTTGAAGTTCGGTGCTACAAGCAAGGTTGTTTGCCCCATTCCTGTAGGACTCCGGACATTTTACCTAATCCGATCAGCTGACCAGCATACGCAAGACAGAGAAAAACTGTCAAAACAAGCACTATTTTTTGGACATGGAGAACTGCCCTCCTCAACTAATCTTTTTCCGTGTCTCATCTACCTGAGCAGTCCACCATGCTCTCAAATGCACATTGATCTCCCTATTCTTCGGAAAATAATGATAAAGTGCTGCTCCTATATGATCATGAGATACCAACTGACAGAGTATAAGGATGCAGAACAGACATAGAAGTACCGGAGGTACTGGAATGTAGCAAACTATGAAAGGGAAAAGATCTTAAAATACCAGACTCAAACATGAAATAGGGAGGATGTGAATGCAGAACCCGAGATCATTCCGATAGTGGTGGGAGCGATAGCAGTAGTAAAAACTCTACAGCGGAGTTCCTGGGCCGTCTGCCCACAAATATAACATCCGGAGAAATACCAGGGGAGGTAGTACGATACAGCACCTCTACCCTACGCCTGGTACTTGACTGTACCTAAAAATTTCTTAGGGTTAAGGTTCAACCCCAGAAGAAGAAAAATCTCCAGCTGTAGTAGGAGGTAAAAAACGAAAAGAAGAGAGATACTACATATACATGTACCTTACACACTACATGATCTCTAAGAAAAAAAAAAAGGGAAAAAAGAGGTGGGGTAACTTCCAAGAGCCTCGGAGTCTCCTGGAGAAGGGACTATAAATGTCCCCACTTCTGGCTCTCCACCTGCCGATATTGGGAACGCAGACCCGGGTAGCGGGGTTGTATCTGCTACCGCCCATCCGAGACATTCTGGGCCTCTACCCGATTCACTTTTCAAAAACTTCCGCAACATTCGTGGCCTTTTCTAAAATTTTCTATCAGTTGAACGGAACCTCCTCTCCTCTAAACCTCATCACCTCTTCCTCCTGAAACTCGGGTGTCTGGGGGGATGATTGACAGCAACCCTTTTTCTGTACCCTCTTACTTCCTCTATACTCAATTTCACTCCAAAGGTAGATGGTTGCATCTACGCAATGACCTAACTTGTTCTCGTATTCCTGAACTCGAATCCTCTGCCTACGGCTTACATGCCAATTTCAAACTAAATACATCTGCGATGTCTACCACTCTCTTAATTGTACTGACTATCCAAAATTCTTTGACTACCTCACGTCCAAAGTGCAATACATTCTATCCCACACTCCTTTTCAGATTTCAATGTTCACCACCACCTTCGGCTTTCCTCTCATTTCACTGACATCCCGGGTGAACTAGCTTACAACTTTTCTATCCTAAATGACCTAGAGCAGATTGTACAGCGCCCTACTCGTATCCACGATCGTCTTGGTGATAGGCCCAACATTCTGGAGTTATTTTTCATCCCTCATCCTTCTTACTCGGTCAAACTTTTTTCTTCATTGGACTCCTCTGACCACAATCTTATACCTGTTTCCTGTTCTATCGCTCAAATTCGGCATTTGGATCCTCCTCCGAAGAGGAGACGCCTTTGGCACTTTGGCGTCGCTGATTGGGAGGCCCTTAGGCAGTACTTCCCCGATTTCCCATGGAATGGTTACTGCTTCTGCGGCCGGGGTTCCTCCGATTGTGCTGAGCGCATCACGGAGGTAATTCTCTCAGGCATAGAGGCGTACATTCTATAAAAAAATTTAAAAAAACTATCCGCAACAGAGGGGGTCTTTCAGAAGGTACCGTTCCCATCCAACACTTGACTCTCCTTCAGCTTATATTTCTGACCCGAAGCGTACAAAATCTGTTCTTCGACTCGCCAAAAATTCCTTCATCTGACAAGAATGTGAAAAGCTATCCAATTCTAATTATTCTCGCTCTTTCTGGCATCTAGTTAAGAACTTCTCCAACAATTTTACTTCTTCCTCTTTTCAGTTGCGACGGCTCAGTTTGCTTTCTTCTAACAAAGCTGAACTCTCTGCTCCAACTTCGGCTTCTAACTCAATCCTGGATGATTCCGGTGCTGTTTTTCCATCTCTTCCCCCTTTTGACTTAATTATGTCTGAAATTAGAATCTCTTCCAAAAATAAATTTTGTTTTGCACTATCTGGGTTCAACTCTAGGAAGGCGTACGGTCCTAAAGGGGTTCCTTCTGTTATCAAGAACTGTGCACGTGTTGACACCCTACCTAGGCAAACTCTTTCATATTCGTCTCTCATCTGGTACTTTTGCTTCCTGATGAAGTTTGCATTCATTCAGACTATCCCAAAGAAGCGTGATATATATATATATATATATATATACCGGGTGTTTCAAAAGTCCCTCACTAATTTGATTTTCAATTTTCTTTGCAGCTAATCAACCAACGACGTTCATCTTG